>LR538658.1:39468-53464 GCA_900536315.3 Caenorhabditis becei
CCTAGTCTCCATCTGCTCATTGAGCCAAGTTAGAATTTAAAATAGAGTTGATAACATGACTCTTTTTCAAAAAAATTTCAAAATTTTCAAAATTATTTTGAGAGTTGGATCATTTCAAAAACTTGTTTCATAACTCCTTTTCAACATTTTTGTCAATTCCTGTCCAGTTTCAATCAAGACTAACGAGTTTATAAACTTTTTAGTGCTGATAGTTTCAAATGAAATATGAATTTGGGCCTGGGAGGCCGTTTCAGGAGATTTCGATTTGATCCAATTTGTCATAAATTGAAAGATGATACCCATAGGCATATTGAAAAAATAGAAACTAAGTAAAGTAATTCCTCCTAAAACCCAAAAATGCGGTCCATTAAAAAAAAGATGAATTTTGCACTTTTTGATTTTTCATTTGGCGGAAACATTTTGTAAAAATCTAGAAATTTAGAAAAACACTATTTTATGTACTCCAAACACGAAAAAATTTATTTCAAAATTTTTCCCGCAAAAATGAAAAAGTCGATTTCGGGCTCCGCGAGCAGCTCCAGGAGTCCGGAGTCGGAGAGCTCGGACCCAATATTGTGCACATGACCTACTGTAGTCCCATACTACATGTTTATAACAAAATCTGTCCCTAAGGCACACGTTGCTCGAGTCTTATGGAGAACATGTTATATGTGTTCAGCCTACACACAAAATGTTATTGTAATGCAAATCTGTTAGCAGAGCTATTTTGTCAAGATATCTCATGACCAGACTGTTTTGTGGGGTCGAAATATAAAAACCATATGACATAAGGATTCATCACTTCGAAATGAGATTTCGGATGCTTCTTCTGACCCTTCTCGCTCTTGTAACCTACACTGTAGCTATTGGAAGTGAGCCAACAATAACCGAAGCCGCTGTCCTCACTTCTTACGTCGAAACTCTCTCCAAACTCACTCCATCGGATTCCTTGGCGTTTGTCACAGGTAAGATTGGGTCTCATTTTGAAGTCTGAAAATCGTTTACAGAATGGCTGAAAGCGGCTCTATCGATGTTTGCAAGATTCGAGGAGAGTAAGCTAGGCTACCTGAAAAAGATGAACCAGTATCTGCAAGACATCATTGACGCCCGTGCTCCTAAAACTGAGCTATGAGAATATGTTTTCTTGTGATGAATGAAGTTTTTTGGGAATAAGAACGGTGGAGCGCGTTTCACTACCTCAAGCTGAGGTTTCTAGTCCGCGGAGTTACGGTTGTCGGCGATGCAAGGTGGAAGAAACGACGGGTGGATAGGCAACTCCCAGACAGACTAATGAGTAGCACAGATGGCAGAAGGTTTAGTCGTCAAGTGTGTGCGTTAGAACACACTTTCAATATGTAAACCAAAACGGTTTCTACAAAATGAGAATAGACAGCAGCTGATAGAACATTTAGCTCTGCGACACAACCATAAAGTTTTTTTTACCGTTTGATGTTGAGAAGGTTTTGAAGAGAACTCTGCTTCACTTTTACGTAGTGCGAATCACAGAGTACTTGAATACTGTATTCGTGCGGTTGGCAACGACTGACGCCGTCTCCACCGAATGGTTTTCCCGCTTGCGGCGGTAAACACGATCGTCTTCGGCTCCGTTTTCTCGGGTGATTGAAGCAGATCTACCCGCTACCTCCAACATCAATCCAGACCGTCGTCAACCCAAATCCGCGTTGCAGTTTACCATGATGAACTTCAAGAATTCAGTTATGCTGAAGCAGGAGGCGTTGCGTCAAACCAATTCTTCAGAAAATTCACGTGCGAAGAGGATTCCTGACTTCCCTGCGAAAGGACTACGAATTTGGTCTATCAGTTGTTGATAAACGGCTGCAGACATACAAATTCAGACCGACACAGACGGAATTGGTCAGTGGAATTTGTCAAAAGGAAAATTGTGGTTCCCCCGATCACTCGTTACGCCCTGGACAATTGTGCCCCTAGTCCCATAATCCAATCGAACTCAGCAGGTACACTGTGACAGATTGGGGCACCCATCCTCTTTTATTACTGACTGGTTGGATTGGAGTGTAATTGCTGGACATTCATGCTCTTAGACTCATTATCATATCTCAGCTGATGAGACATTATGACAAATTGGGGCACTTCGATATCTCTCGACCGGTCTAAATGGTGTCACTGCTGCCAGGGCAGATGTTGTTTATAAATGCTCACGTGGGAGGGAGATACGGCAAGGGTCCCCAGCCACACCATTCCCCATTCGCATTTATCGTCTTCCTACCTAGATGGCCGGCATTAAGTTTCTTCATCTTCCTCCCAATGTTCAAAATAAAGTTCTCGATTCTGTGGATGCTGGAGATTTGTAAGTTTTCTATAAGTTTGATATGTCGTGAACCTAGTCTTTGCTTACAGAACGGGTTTCGCCCAGACCTCGTCTCGTGCAAAGACCATAGCTAAAGATCAGCAACGATGCTTCAAAGCAGCTCTTTGCTCATTCAATTTCACAAGAGACAAGGAAATGGAGATCATTCTGTTCAACCAAGCAAATAGATGTGTAGTGTGCTTTCTAATGAAAAGGATTCAAAATGACGATAGGCCCGGCAATGACAATACGGTAGATATCTCATGGACAGGAGAACCTACCGAAGAGAATAGAATGTCCGCTTTTAGAAGGGTCGTTGAACATGTTCTTGATGTTTTTGTGACAGAAGAGTTCCATGTCTTTATGGATGAGCCATTCAACCTACGCGACAGTTTTGTCTGGGACCTGGCCACTGCTCCGACACACCTGAGATTGAGAAAAACTGGCAACCAACCCATTCCCATCAGTGCTGACAATTGCAAGTTTGCACTTGAAGAGTTGTCAATCGGGTATTTGAGCATTAGTGCTGATGTCGATCCAAGTTACACTTGCTCGACACCACTTCGTTCTCGAACAGTCATATTGCATACTGCTCATTGGCTGAAGTTGGAAGCGATTCTTGGAATGACAACGAAACACTTGGCGTTGTACGACTCTGACGATTCTCTGTCGAATCGAGAGGTTCAGAAGATTCTCAATGTCTGGAAGAACGGAGGGTTAAGGACACTGAAAACACTCACAATGCATTCCAATGCACAAGAAGAACTGGCAATAGATCGGAAAATGAAGTTGAAGAGTTATTTAAGAGGACTCGAAACATTTCCTTGGGATAAAGAAAATCGGCCTGCTAAACACACTTCCCTGTAAGTAATTTAGCTGCTTTGCACTAAAGACGAGAGTATTTTCAGAGGCAAAACGGTTGACCTGAGCACAGCAAAGGATTTCCGAAGCAACGACGGTCGCTTGGCTAGCATGGATTTTTTGCAAACAACCGGGCTTCACATCGTTTTCTGGCGTAGAAAGCGACATGCTAGTTTCTGAACTGTATTCTGAACCTTACTATAATCCCCTCACATTATTTTGAGTTCTTGTAATATGTCTAATTAATCAATCAAATTTATCTCCTATGTTCAATTGAATCACAACTACGCCTTCCTTCCAATCATTTTCATCGACCCATTTCCTTTATTATTCAAATGTTTTCATCTACCTCTTATCTGAATCCCAATTCCTATTCTTTCAATTGTAAGACCTTTCCTCCTTTCTCGTCATGTTCAACTGTGAAAAACGTTTTGCCCAACAAATGGTCAGTTGATAAACAGTTTCCGAGCAGGCCCCACTCTTGATCATGAATCTTGTTGAAGTCAAGCAGAAACCGCATGAATTCATGATCAAAAAATGTGTTAGCTTTTCATATGTGCGGAGGCTTCCCTGGGACGACGGTTATCCCGAAGCCAAAGCGAAGGGGGTGAGGAAACGCGAAGGTCAAGGGGGCGAGCGGACATGTTTCTAGCGCGGGCAGAATGTCTATGTGAGAGAGTACGAAGTGTTAGAACTCATAACGGTTTATTTCTAGAGTGAAAACCCTCCGAGGAAGGTGAAAAACACTCTATATGAGTTCGGCTGATCGGCTAACGGCGGGGACCTAGAATGTCAGCGGAATTCGGCTATTCAGCGGAACTCGGCTATAATAAGTTACGAAAGGGGGGAAATACAGATATTTATCGGCTAAAAATCGTCGCTCCTCCAGCATCGTCGTGAATCCGGCTAGAAGACGGATGACAGCGAGTCGGCTAGAGGTTGCGGCGAGAGAAAACGATCAATATGTGCGGCGGTGAAGGTAAAACGGTAGAAACATTCCGAGAATCGTCAAAAACAAAACAAAGTAACGAGAATGAACAAGAATTGAATCAATCTGAACGCTGAAATTATTTAGGATTAGCGGAAACGGCGGAGCGGGTCTCGGCGCGCTCGGCGAATACGGTAGCAGTCGTTTCAGCTGTGTCCGCAGCGGGGAACACTTGCAGGTCTGATCGCGGTGTATTTTCCTCGTTTTGCTCGTTAGTCGACGGAGTAATGAGCGGGGCGAATGGTAAATGAACGAGGGAAATATTGTTTTCCTGTGAATGTTGTGAAATGACAGCATTTACAGGAATGTCGACGATTGGTGGTTTCTGGAAGGAGAACCACTCGTCGACAATATGTGATCAGCCTAAACACAAAACTTCATTGTAATGCAAATCTGTGAGCAGAGCCATTTTGTCAAGATATCTCATGACGAGACTGTTGGGTGGGGTCGAAATATAAAAACCGTATGACATGAGGTTTTCATCACTTCAAAATGAGATTCCAAATGCTTCTTCTGACCCTTCTCGCTCTTGTAACCTACACTGTAGCTGTTGGAAGTGAGCCAACAATAACCGAAACTGTTGTCTCCACCTCCTACATCGAAGCTTTCTCCAAGCTCACTCCATCGGATTCATTGGCGTTTGTGACAGGTAAAACAAGGTCTCATTTTGAAGTCTGAAAATCGTTTACAGAATGGCTAAAAGCGGCTCTATCCATGTTCGCAAGATTCGAGGAGAGTAAGCTGGGCTACCTGAAAAACATGGACCAGTACATGCAAGACATCATTGACACCCGTGCTCCTAAATCTGAGCTATGAAAACATGTTTTCTTGCAATGAATGAAGTTTTTCGGGAATAAGAACGGGTTTGATAACATTATGATGGCTACCAGGACACATTTGGCTAAAAGATAGCTTGGGGTAGCCTAGGAACTCAAGAGACCGTGGTTTGCGGATTGTATGTGCCTGTAGAGGGCATTTTGGTATGCGACTGTTAGATTGGGGGAGACACATCGTGATACATGGGGTCACCACTTGCCCCTCCCCCGTCTTCATTGCTTTCGTCTCGCGTGTTTTCTTCTCCCAAGACTCCTCATTCTTCATTCCTATTCTGCATTTGGCAATGCCTATTCGCTTCCTCGCTCTGCCTCTACTGGTCCAACAAAACGTTCTTCACAAGGTTGAATTGAACGATTAGTGAGTTTATTTACAATTTCATGATTCTACTTGTCCTTTGTTTCAGTGTAAAACTCTCTTTATTGTCTCGGAGAACCGAAAAACTTTTGAGAGTGATACGCCGCCGAGTCAACTACATCCATTGGGAATTCCTCCGAGGCGCGATAAAAATCTCTCTGGTCCCAGGGGAAAAAGTCGATGATCTTGCTGGCCAGATTGTTTTTTATCTTTCGAAAAGAGGAAAATACCCGATTGGTTCACATATTGACTTCAAAGGTGTTCGACTGGTTCTATCGGACTCAAAATGGAGCGGTTACCGCAGCGTTAAAGCCCATGCTCATCATGTGGCAGGCCATCTTTTGAAAGTTCTGAGAATTCAGAAGCATGCTTTAACAATTCCTGAACGTAAGCATGAGATGCTGACCATCTGGAAATACTCCAAAACTTTTGATAGAGTCACTATCGGCAGTGACTTGGTCGATGTCAAAATTTCTCTTAAGCCAAGCATTGTTAAAATGTTTCTGGAGCAAGGCGAAAGCATGGAATCTTTGTTTCTCAGTGTCGACATGAAACCAAATTTCAAGTTCACCGGGCCACTGAAACAAAAAAATATCGAAATTAGAAATCCTGCCTGGCTGGATTTTGACTCTGTTTTGAACTCAGAGAGTTGCAACATTGCGTTCTCAAACCATCGCCCATCCATTTCTGAAATGAAACAATTTATCCAAAAATGGATTTCTGGAGATGGCCTCAAAAATTTGGAGTCTTTCCTTCTAGTCCATGATGAAGAAACCCCGGACATCTTCAGTCAGGATGAAGGTCTCGAGATCCTCAAAGACGTTGACAGTTTCGATTGGGATCCTGCGAATCGACCAGAGTTCTACATTTGCCCGTAAATAAGCTTTAAACAAAACTTAATTAATATCAAAATAATTTCAGAGCAGATAACTCAAGAATAAAGTTCGAGAACGGCAAAGATGTTCGAAGAGTGACGGATGGAAGAATTGCGACGTGCGACGTGTTTCATGGTAATTGGGAGTTCACCGTCTGGCCGCTGGATCAGCTGAATATGCAGGAATAATTGTATGCCAATGGGACATGTCGGATTGCTCAGGCCACAACCGGCAAATGACTCGAGATCTGGATCCGTGAGCCAAATAAAGAACTTTTTTCCGACATGTAACAATCACTCGATAAATTGTTGCAATTCCAATTTTTGGTCTTGGAATCCTTTTTTCCATACGTTCTTCCCAGAACAGTTAGCCTCCTAGGCTACAACGTGTCCTTGTCACCTCACACACTTCCCTATGCTCCATGCCAGTTCAGCTGCCGAAGAAGTAACGCCTGTTCTCAGTCGCTCCCCTCTAGCCCATCGGTTGGTGTCCCGCATTCTCCTTTTCTCATAGCCCCGAGACATTACATAAATTGATAAGACGCAGAGACACCTTCTCCTCGCTCGGGCAGCAGCCACAACGCAAGCGAGAGGCCCACAAGCTAGTAGTGGTAGAGAGATCATCGCTTTACACACAAACACCTGAGAGAAAGAGAGAAAGCGTCTTCTCCCCCTGCCTCGTTCCTCGACCGACCTAGCAGCGAGCGGCCCCGTCGGAGGGAACACCAACACTGGAAACACGCCAGTAATGTCCGCTTGCGCATATTTCGTTTCTTTTATTTTCCTTGCGTTTGTTGGAAAAATCAAACTGTTTTCCACAAAACTTTGCTGCGGAAAACATCTTTTCAGAAAAAAGTAAGTTTCGCACTTCAGAACGGACAACAGATGCAAAACTGGACGAGAGATGCTTTAAGAAACCATGTGAAATAGTTTGAGCGACAAAAAAGATTTCAGTGAGTATTATACAGTTGCAGTTTCCACGGGAAACAAGATAAGCACTTATCACCTTTTTTCAGCATCACAGCCATCTTGGAAACCAAAACATCTTGCCGTACAATGCAATTGACCGCCTCCGCCGCCGTCCCCATTAGTTCGAGAGTTTGGCACAGTAAGTCTTTGGAATTTTAAAAAATTGATTCAAAAAACGATGAAAACAACTATGAGATGCTCCTAGAGCTGTCTCGACCCAAACAGTTCAGTAGATTAGAAGAAGGGCGTCTAAATTTCTTTGACTCCGTCGTGACTGCTGTCGCCGCACACTTGAAATTGTACGCTTTTGCATGTGAAGGCCGGAATTAGTGAATAGCGAGTGAAAGCAATTGATAAACATAGTTATGAGATGCTTCTGAAACTGTGTAGACCAAAACAGTCCAGTAAAATAGGAGAAGAGCGTCCTGATTTCCTGTACTCTGTCGCCGTCGTGACTGCTGCCGCCGCACACATAAAATGATACGTCAATTTCAGAAGAACAGCAATTCGAAAAAAGGAGCGGGAAGAAGAACAAGAGAGATTGGTGAGTATTGCAATTTCAGAACATTTTCCATTTTAAATCAAAAAGAGAAATTCGTATGTGCCTTGGGCGGTGGAGAGTGCTGAAGTGTGTATGGTTAGGTCTTTGTAACATGTCACACGACGCACTCTCATCTCGGTTTTCAACAAAAATAGGAATCATAACGTTTTTGAAAGAAAAAAGAGTCGAATTTCAATTCTCCACCTCCCTTAGTCCTATTGTGAAGGCTACCTAACCGAATTTCTCATTCACTGTGAAAAATAACGACAAAATGTAAAATTGTGCATGACTGTGAAAATCAAATAAAACACAATTATCATCGAACATTTGTCTGTTCAATCGTCGTTGTTGTACTCATCTGATTCTGTAAATTTTGTTACATTCATCGAAGTTAAAGAGATAATTAAAGATCTTTAATAGTTGTTTGAATGAATGTTCTTCTGCACCCAAAACTGGCTTTATTGTACGCAACCGAAACCCTGACGCACATATTACTTTGTAATGAGGTCCCATGTCACCACTGATACTTTCGCATGTCATCTCAGAACGATGAGAACTAGAAGGTTCGGTCGATTCGTTGCATCTCTGAGGACGAAAGATCTGACAAACAGCCGCATTCTTGTCCACCCACAAGATTCCATTCACCCCAAAACAGATTGAGAATGTGCTTTTCGTCACAATCGAACTGTACAATGTCTCATTCCAGCGAATCACACATCTCGTTTCCATGATTCCTGGCCTTACCAATCAGATTATAGTTTCATGGTTCTGTCCAGAGCTCAATTGTAATCTAGATTCAGGTTCTAGGTTTCTTTTGCCTCTGATATCAAATTTATCAAATTTAAGAATTAGTCAATTGCTAAGTCCCGTTCAATACCCAGAGTAAATATTCTCGTTTCTTTAAAACCTCTACTCTTGTAGCGGGCATGTGGGGTGCAGCATGTAACTGTTAGATTAGGGGAGACACAGCGTGATCGACATCATGCAGTACGGAGATAGCAACTGAGGTCACCACCTGTTTCTCCCCCCGTCCTCATTGCTCTCGTCGCTCGTGTTTTCTTCTCTTAAGAATTCCCATTCTACATTCCTATTCTACATTTCGAAATGCCTATTCGCTTCCTCTCCCTGCCACTCTTGTTTCAACAAGACGTTCTTAAAACAATTGATCTGAATGATTAGTGAGTTCATTTACGATTTCATAATTCAACTTGTCTTTTGTTTCAGTGTCAAATTCTCCTTATTATCTCGTAAAACCGAAAAACTTTTGAAAGTGACACGCCGCCAAGTCACCTACATCCATTGGGAATTTCTCCCAGGCGCCATAAGAATCTCTCTGGTCCCAGGAGAAAAGGTCGATGATCTTCCTGGCCAGATTGTGTTTTATTTCCCAAAAAAACGAGAACAGCCGATTGGTTCAGTTGTTAACTTCAAAGGAGTTCGACTAATTCAATCCGACTTGAACTGGAATGGTTCCTGCAGAATCAAAGCCAATGTTCATCAAGTCGCAAATCATCTTTTGAAAATTCTGAAAATTCAGAAGCATGCTCTAACGATTCCTGAACCTAATCAGGAGATGCTGACTATCTGGAAATACTCCAAAACATTTGATAGAGTCACTATCGGCAGTGGCGTGATCGATGTCGATGTCACAATTTCTCTGAAACCAAGCATTGTTAAAATGTTTCTGGAGCAAGGGGAAAGCATGAAATATCTGTTTCTCAGTGTGGACATGAAACCAAGTTTCAATTTCAGCGGGCCACTGAAACAAAGAAGATGCATATTGAGAAATCCTGTTTGGCTGGATTTCGAATTTGTTCTGAACTCGGAAAGTGTCGGGATTGTGTTGGTAAACTATCGACCATCCATTTTGGAAATGAAAAGATTTATCCAAAAATGGATTTCCGGAGATAGCCTTAATAATTTGAGATCTCTCCTTCTAATCAATGATGAAGAAGCCCCGGCCATCTTCAATCATGATGAAGGTCTCGAGATCCTCGAAGACGTTGACAGTTTCGACTGGGATCCTGCGAACCGACCAGAGTTCTACACTCACCCGTAACTAAGATTAACACATAACTTAATTGAATTTAAAATGGTTTCAGAGAAGATAACAAAAAAATGTATTTCCATAATAGCAAAGATGTTCGAAGAGTGACGGACGGAAGAATTGCTACGTGCCAAGTGACTGATGGTCTTTGGGAGTTTTTTGTCTGGCCGCTGGATCAGCTGAACTTGCAGAGATAATTTCATGATAATGTTACATGTTGGACTGCAAAGGCCGCAACCGGCAAATGACTCGAGACCTTGTTCATTTGACATAGAATCATCGACTTCCTATAGTGAACTTTGCTCAGATTTTGCAAAAAAGTCCTTATTTTGGTTCACGGAACCCGCAGAGTCTCCAGTCAGCACTAATTTTGCAAATTCTCTCGAGTACCCATTTTCAGTGCAAATTTCTACTGGGTTTCAGTGCTGGCTGGGATTTTGATGGCTCTGTGAGCCAAATGAAGAACTTCTTTGGAAAAACTGAGTGTGAATCAGGTCTTGAGTCATTTGCGGGTTGCGGTCTAAGCATTCCGACATGTAATAACCAACAGATGAAATGTTATAATTCCAACTTTTTTGGTCTTTGATTCCTTTCCCCGACCCCAACTGTTAGCCTCCTAGGCTACAACGTGTCCGTGTCACCTCACACACTTCCTTAGTTAGAGTATTTCATAATTCACCCTCCTTTTCTGGCGATCAGCCGCCGAAGAAGTAACGCCTGTTCTCAGTCGCTCCTCTCTAGCTCATCGGTTGGTGTCCCGCATTCTTCTTTTCTCATAGCCCCGAGACATTACATAAATTGATAAGACGCAGAGACACCTTCTCCTCGCTCGGGCAGCAGCCACAACGCAAGCGAGAGGCCCGCAAGCCAGCAGTGGTAGAGAGATCATCGCTTTACACACAAACACCTAAGAGAAAGAGAGAAAGCGTCCTCTCCCCTTGCCTCGTTCCTCGACCGACCTAGCAGCGAGCGGCCCCGTCGGAGGGAACATGAACACGGGAAAACGCGCCAGCAATGTCCGCTTGCGCGTCTTTCGTTTATTTTATTTTTCTTGCGTTTATTGGGAAAATAAAACTATTTTCCACTAAACTTTGCAGCGAAAAACCCATCTTTTCAGAAAAAGCAGTGAGTTTCGTACTTCGGAAGGGACGACAGATGCAAAACTGGACGATAGATGCTTCAAAAAACCATGTGAAATATTTTGAGCGACAGAAAAGATTTCAGTGAGTATTTTACAGTTTCAGTTTTCCACGGGAAACAAGAGAAGCAATTACCACCTTTTTTCAGCATCACAGCCATCTTGGGAACCAAAACATCCTACCGTACAATGCAATCGACCGCCTCCGCCGCCGTACCAATCGGTTCAAGAGTTTGGCACAGTAAGTCTTTGAAGTTTTGAAAAATTGATTCAAAAAACGATTAAAACAACAATAAGATGCTCCTAGAGCTGTCTCGACCCAAACAGTTCAGTAGATTAGAAGAAGGGCGTCCAAATTCCCCTAACTCCGTCGTGACCGCTGCCGCTGCACACATAAAATTGAACGCTTTTTTACGTTAGGGCCCGAATTAGTGAAGAGCGAGTGAAAATAAATGATAAACATAGTAATGAGATGCTTCTGAAAGTGTGTAGACCGAAACAGTCCAGTAGAAAACGAACTGGGCGTCCCGCTTTCCTGTACTCTGTCGCCGCCGTGACCGCTGCCACCGCACACATAAAATCGAACGCTTTTGCATGTTAGGGCCCAAATTAGTGACGAGCGAGTGAAAATAAATGTAAAACATAGTTATAAGATGCTTCTGAAAGTGTGTAGACCGAAACAGTCCAGTAGAAAACGAACAGAACGTCCTGATTTCCTCTATTCTGTCGCCGTCATGACTGCTGCCGCCGCACAGATAAAATGATACGTCAATTTCAGAAGAACAGCAGTTCGAAGATAGGAGCGGGAAAAAGAAAAAGAGAGATTGGTGAGTATTTCAATTCCAAAACATTTGTCGTTAGAAATCAAAAAGAGAAATTCGTATGTGCCTTGGGCGGTGGAGAGTGCGGATGTGTGTATGGTTAGGTCTTTGTAACATGTCACACGACGCACTTTTATTTCAGTTTTCAACAAAATTAAGAATCAGAACAAACGTCTCTGAAAAACATAAAAGTCAAATTTCAATTCTCCACCTCCCTTAGTCCTATTGTGAAGGCTACCTAACCGAATTTCCCATTCACTGTGAAAAAAGTCGACAAAATGTAAAAGTGTTTATGATTAGGGAAATATTAATAAAATATTATTCTCATTTAACATTTTTTACTCAATCGTCGTTGTTGTACTCATCCTATTCTGTGAACTCTATTACATTGTGTAAAATTTGCGAGATAAATGAAGATTTTGAACAATAATGTGTATGAATATTTTTCTGTACCTGAAACTGGCTTTATTGTATGCTACTGAAACCCTAATGCGCTTATTACTCCCCATCAAGGTCCCATATCATAACTGATACTTTTTCATGTCATTTCAGAACGAAAGAAACTAAAAGGAACTTGGTCAATATGTTGCACTTGACAACGGAAGAGCTGAAACTTGTTTCCGGCCAAGACCTGACCAGCAGCCGCATCTTAGCTCACCCAAAGTTCTATTCACCCCAAAACACACCAAGGGTGTACTTTTCGCTGCCATGAAGCAGTACAACGTCTCATGACCAAGAAGGAAATGAAATAGAAAGCATGGATTGTAGAATTGCAGCTACATAGTGAGCTGAAACTTGTTTCCGACCAAGACCTGACAAGCATCTTGTTTTTCGCACACCCACAATGTTTTTTCACCCCAACGCATACCAAGGATGTACTTTTTTTCGCCATTAAGCAGTAGAAAGTCTCATAGCCAAGAAAGATTCGGGATAGGAAGCGTGGATTGCAGAATTGCAGCTACATGTTTTCCGTGCAATATGTCACTTCTCATTGTAAAATCAACATGTCGGTTTTGTTCATTCTTCCCATTTCAGCGATTCACACATATCGTTCCCATAATTCGATTTGTTGGCCTCACCATTCCGTCTTTTTGTTTTCTTGTTCCGTCTAGCCCTCAGTTTTCCGTTATTCTCTCCTTTTTTTCCTCCTTTTCACTTGATGTTCTCTCTGTCGAAATAAACATTCGGGAAGCTTATTGGACTTGGTCGAAACCTGGAATGCTGGATTGTGATAGGAAAACACGTTCAAATCGTGTTTCTAACAGCAACTCATTTTCATCTTCTGCTACAAGATCTGAACTTATGCAAAAGGCGTCTGGTGTCAGACAAAATGATATTGTCCCTCTTGTAACATTAAACACTGATTTTGAGACGAATTTCGCAAATCCAGACAGCAGAGCAAGAATCACAAAAACCATGGTAATTTATATGAAAGGGAAAACACATTTTCTAATGAGTTACAGGTGAAAGGGGTCTCAAATCTTTTCTTGAATGAGTATGAGATTGATAACAAGAACAGTCCGGAATGCCAAAATACATTTTTGCATGTTAGAACCCGAGTTGACCGAGAACCCGTGAAAACTTGGCATTTACAAAACCATGAGATGCTACTGAAGCTGTTTAGTCCCACAATGTCCAGTAGAACAGGAGCAGAGCCCACTGATACTCTTCACTCCGCCACCGTCGTGACCCATGCCGCCGCACTTATGACATTGTACGCTTTTGCATGTGAGGGCCCGAGTTAGGTATGAACCCGTGGAAACTTAGGACTCACACAATCATGAGATGCTTCTGAAGCTGTTTAGTTCCAAAATGTCCAGTAGAACAGGAGCAGAGCCCACTGATACTCTTCACTCCGCCACCGTCGTGACTCCTGCCGCCGCACTTATGACATTGTACGCTTTTGCATGTGAGAGCCCGAGTTAGGTATGATACCGTGATAAATTAAGATTACACAATCATGAGATGCTACTAACGCTGTTTAGTTCCAAAATGTCCAGTAGAACAGGAGCAGAGCCCACTGATACTCTTCACTCCGCCACCGTCGTGACTCCTGCCGCCGCACTTATGACATTGTACGCTTTTGCATGTGAGAGCCCGAGTTAGGTAAGATACCGTGATAAATTAAGATTACACAATCATGAGATGCTACTAAAGCTGTTTAGTTCCAAAATGTCCAGTAGAACAGGAGCGGAGCCCACTGATACTCTTCACTCCGCCACCGTCGTGACCCATGC
>LR538660.1:0-39245 GCA_900536315.3 Caenorhabditis becei
AACGTAAAAAATTTCAAAATTTTTCTAAAAATCTGAAAAAAAATTGGGGTGTTTTTATGGACCCTAAAGCACGTTTTGGCACTATCCGGGTCTTCTGAAAAAAATCAGACACGTTTTGAACTTTTTTATTTTCAGAATTCTCAACTTTCAGAAGACGTCCCTCATCTGAATCTTTTCCGATTCTTTAGAAAAATTTATCACGTATTCTGGGTCCATCTGACTATGTTATGTCCAGAGCTGAGCAAAATCGGTTGAAAATGAACCGAGTTATAGCGATTTCAGAACAGGTATGTTAACTTCTTGTCGCTACTGTACATGCAAAAAACCGCACCCAGAACCCTGTTTTTAGGCTTGAATCTTCCATTGATTGCATTTCACGTGAAAATTTACTCATTTCAATTGGAAGTCAGACCCAAAAACGGTTTTCCAGGTGCGGTTTTTACATGTGGCAGGCCTCAGGAAAAACGCTTTCGAATATTTAGGTCTATCCCTATCCTCGTGCAAAGTTTCAGTCAAATATAACTTGCTAACCTCACGCACCTCCCTTGTTAGAGTGCGCAAACCGTAATCATACTTGGAGAGTAAGTCAGGTATCTTGAAGAATTGACATCCTTCTATAAATTATATGTGTTGCTTTTATTCGTGATTGCGGAATAAACTGTACTTTTTTCCAACATTACTCAGATCAAGCATTCCCCTCATATCAATCCCTTTCCTCTATCGGAAGAATTCTGAGAGGAGCTCTCAAATTTCAGGTAGCCGTTCTGATTATCCAAATTTCCCGAAGGTAAAATCCGCTTTGTTTTCGTCTGGCGGTTAGGTAAAATAGGTATGAAAAACACCCCTGTGCGATTCCGAGCAAGCCTAAAATCTAGAATTCGAGGCGACTATATATATTTACCGCTTCTCATCCCCCTTCACAATTCTCATTTTCCCGCTTGCCATTGTGCCTGTCAGCCCAGCTGGCTCGGTTTTTTTCTGACCCAGCTTTTTTCTGAATTCAAAAACGACGGTTAAGAGAGAGTGTGTGTCTTTGTACTACGGGACGACAATATGTAGTCCACAGCGTTCAGCTGTGTCAGATGTGGGATTCTTCTCATTCTCTCCTTTGATTCTGGTCATTTTTCTTTCTGTTTCGCCCTTTTTTCAGTTGTTCTTTCGTGTTTCAAAATTCCAGGTTCCCAATGCCGCGTTCAAAGCATTCGAAGAATCCCAAGACTGCTGTCTCCATGAAAATGACCTGTACCGGACCGGAGTCTGCCACCATGGCGTTTACCTTCACCACCACCGGAAACACCACTCCTCAACAAGTGAACGAAATGCGCGAGGTTTCTCGTAAAATGGCTGATACTATCCTCGCAAACACCCCACACAAGATTCAAGAAGTTGCAGTCGAGGAGGTAAAGATGAAGAAAGAGGACACCCCGGAACCACCAACTACTGCTGCTGCCAAGCCAAAGATGAGCCCGGAGTTGCAGAAGATGGTTGATGAGATGGCCAGTTATTCTTATTTGTTTTCGTGAAAACATGAACTCGTATGTTTTTCAGTACAAGTCCCTGGACAATCACACCTACGTTTTCACCCGTGCTCCAAAAGCTGGAGAGGTTGCTATACCAACCGGAGGCCTCGCCAAATGCGAGTGCTCTCCAGAGTGCACCAAAGTGTACCCGCAACCGGCATACGAGATTCTGAAAGTGGAGAAAGGAGGTCGCTGGAAGCTTGATGAAGCCCAGAACGATCGCCTTGGAGTTGTGCTGAAGCAGAACAAGAACAAGGGAAAGAACAGCCCGGCAAGAAAGATTTCTGTGCACCTGTGAAAACGTCTAAATAATCTTCATGTAAAGGACGTTTTCTTCTGATCATGTCGTTCTCAAAATTTCTTCACATTCAATAAATTTGGTTTCTGCTTCAAATGTTTTCTGTGCAGTCTTTTTCAAACACTTGGGGTCAGGTATTCAGCTAGCAACGGAAGCTGAGCAATGGTTTTTGAACCGAGCATTACATTTTGACTAATTTCCCAAATTTAGAACCACTAATCCCAAGAGCATCATTGGAGCGGGATCATTCCGATCAATCCGTCAGGAAAAGAAGAACCAAATCTAGCTTTTCTCGGAGGGAAATGAGAAAAATTTGGTGCTGATCAATGGACTTGAGATATGGAACATTTTGATCAGGTTGTCTCGAATGACTTTTGGGAAAGAAAAGTTGAACTGTCACTGCTCTCGCTATTGCCTACACCCAAGCCAACGTGAATTGTTTAGATTCTCTGTTTTCTGTTTAGATGACAACAGTGGTTCTCCTGGTTGATCTGTGGACTAAATTCCAGATTTTGACCAAAGTTCCAACGACAAACTTTGATGTACTAATCCCTAGGGCATCATTTAAGCCGGATAATGCTGCTGAGAACTCTCAAAGATCCATGGGAGTACTGTAACTTTCAAAACAGCGGCGGATTTTGTTTTCGGTGTCGAACTGCTGACCAAGACTACGGTACCTTCAGCCAAACAGTCACAGGGACACTGTGCACTGTTTCTAAGGATTTTCTGGAAAGACTCGATCGATAATTGGAAAATTTTATATTTTCATAAAAATTTGTTCAGATTACAAATGTATAATTATACAATGCAAGTGGGGGGATTAGAGGTAGGATCTCGCTTCGAGGTAGTGAAGATACATGTGTGTCTTCTCATGTCAAAACGATCCTAGATCAAGCTCAGCATGTACAGGTTCTTGAGTTTCAGAACGTCCTTGATGCTCGTCTTGATATTGCAGTTGTCTTCGAAGCATCGACAATTGAGGTTGACGCCCTTTCCTTCCAGCTGTAATAGGACCATATGAGTGCTGTTCGAGTTTATTAATATAGTTACCTTTGGGCTGCACTCCTTTCCCAAGCGGGTGATGGGTTTGTCGAAGCCCCGCTGGAACTTCTCCCCGCCGTAAGACTCGGAAAATGGCCATTGACCCAACTTGGTAGTACAGTAGTCGAAACCTTGATACGTGGAGACGCCTGACTCATCGCCAATATTGCATTTGATGGATTGGACTCCGAGGAGGAGAGCCGACGCGAGGAGGATCTTGATGAAGACCATTATGGACTGGGATTTTTCGATGGCTCTTACGGCAGCTCTCTTTTATACACAACGTCGATGCTCCGCCCAGAACGGATTCTGACTTTGTCACGCCCTCGAAGGATGACAAAAACAAAAAGGCGGAGCTTGGCGCTGATCTCCGGCTGGATGCTCTGAAGGCTTTGGTGGTTTGATCTTGGGTGATATGAGGAGAAATAGTTACAAAGGAACACTTGTGTAAACGTATGAACTGGGAAACCCCTCGAATGGATGACGAGTTCAGTGAAATTCGATCAATTGGAGTCTGAATAAAACTATAGTTTTGGGTTCTGATAGTGAAATCAACTTCAACTGTTTGCAGAAATACCGGATTCCAATATCCCGTTCTACTTCTTCCTCTATGCCACACACTTCCGGGCTCAATCGAAATGCCAATCTACAACATTAGAGTTGTTATCACATTCACTCCAACACCTTAATTTTCCGAGACATTCCACATGAGAGAACTTGTGACTAAGAGCCGGTACATCGGAAACTTGGAAATTTTCGATCTGGATCACAGGTTCTGGGTTTGGTTTCAGCATGTGCCATCAGGTGACAGATGATTCACAGTCAGATGAACAAGAGTGTAGCTTCTTCGGTCCACATAAAGCTGCAGGAATGATCATGACACCCGGAAGACAAGTCCCGGAGACTAATTGAGAAATTCCCAGACACTGAATGTCGTTTCTCACACGCGACGCAATCATCACTGATCTCCGGAGATACGTGCCGGATTCGAAACGGCACAAAGAAGCCATCTGTGATGCCACTGTTTTTCTGTCCAATAATCCGAATGACATTTGCTAAGTATTTTCGAAACACTGGATTTGGATTCTTCTTACCGGTGTGATCAGTATTAGCCCACACGATTGACGTTCTTGGATTAGTGCAGAATTTTAATCCGCTCCACTGTTGTGTCCCGAAGACATAAATTGTTTTCTACGGATGTTTGAATTTGGTGACGAGTTCGGATTAGTAACGGGAACGGTATACGGTAGCCGGAGTTCTATGACGGCACGGGGTAGGAACCGACACGGAGAGCTGCTCATTGTGAATTTCAGGATTTCTATAATGAAATTTTGGGAAAAGGTCCACTGATGAGTCATCAATGTTCTGTTCGAGAATCCGTTATACTGTATGACTTTGCTTCAATTTTTCATTCTGGATCTGGTCTGTTGACTCATCAAAAAATCAATACGTGGCTCGCATTCCTTGTCAACTAGTCTTCAATAGTTGCGGTTTTTCAAAATCCCTAATTATCCCAGTCCGCAATTATTTCAACCTTTCCTAGCCCCCGCTCTCCTAACTCAATAATTTTCAGACATTTGGCTGAAAGTTCACATGATAAACACAAATTAAAGGGTTTTGGAACTCAAACCAAATGTTTTGGATGGAAAGGTTTTCTTGTTTGAATTTGGAGAACAGAAAACAGAACAAGACTTCCGGACGCTGGAATCGATTTGATAGGTGGAGGACCTGTGGCGGGCAGGTGATAGTCAAGCTAAGTTCAACAGGGTTTCCGGTTCCAATTTTCCACATGATGTGTCATCAGGTAGAATCAACAGTACAGCCTCATCTCAACTCTGAAACTTAAGTAAATATTGCCGTAGCTAGTTTGCTCAAAGCGTGTCATAGTGAGATTAGCTTGTTATTGCCAATTCTCCAAACACATGTATTGTCACGAAATGTAAGATTAACATTTGCAACAATAGCTAACAGTGGATACGTATAATCCTAATTTGAGTGCTTCAATGTGTCATTGGATTAGGAAAGTGTGCGATCACGGAAGATGAAGATGTTTGTCACTTTGAAAAATGTTCCAAATCACAAGAATTGGGATCGTTGGTTGCACGGAGCACTGTAATATTGGAAATGCCCGGGATCTGCTCATCTCGTTTTGCGGATTTGATTACGTCAGCTCTCATCGTCCCAGGTTCATCCTGCCAGTGGAACAAATTAGTAAGCGATGTTTTTAGCTATGAAAGTGTGATGCAGTGCATCCCCTTGATAGTATCTGGATTTGGTCTTCGCGGGATGTCAGCTGAAGTTTCATCGTTCGGCTTCCTATGAAATCTCCGGCTCTGTTCGGGTTGAGCGGTCCCAACGGGAAATAAAGGTCCCGAAAATGGGGTTCGGTCCCAAGCGGAAAAAAGGTCCCAAAAAAAGTTTAGAGGTCCCAAAAAATGAATATTGGTCCCAAAAAAAGAATAAAGGTCCCAAAAAGAGGGTCCGGTCCCAAGCGGAAATAAAGGTCCCATGAAAAATTAAAGGTCTCATAGAAAATAAAACGGTCCCAAGAAAGGAAGGACTTATATTTGCAAGAAGTCACATGAAAAAAAAAAGATTCCATGTAAAGTCAGTAGGTTTAGGTATTACAGTAGAACCAACTATAAAATGTTTTGGTGACTAAGGTGTGGGTAAGATCACAGGGATATAATTAGCTGAAACTTGGCAGAAGAGTAGAGTACAGCCCCAACAACCGAGATTCGAGAGTTTTCTCTCAAGCCAGCCAAAAAAAACAGTCTCTTTTCAGCTTTTATCGGTCACTAAAAGCTTATCCCATAAAAAAGTTATTGGATCCTGCCTATTGGGGCTGTAACACACCTCTCTGCCAAGTTTCAGCGAAATATATCTAGGTCACTTCACACTCTAAATTCTTCATTTTCTGCAGAAACCCTTTGATTAAACTCGACAAAACCGAAACAAAACAAAAATATCTGTTCACCAACATGGAAAAATATTAATTGAAGACATGAAAAGTTACTTCATAGTTTTTATGGGACCTTTTTTCCTGTTGGGACCTGCTCCATTCTTGGGACCTTTATTTCCGGGTTTTTTCTATGATGGGACCAATATTTATTTCTTGGGACCTCTAAACTTTTTATGGGACCTTTTTTTCCGCTTGGGACCTGACCCACTTTTTGGGACCTTAATTTATTTTTTGGAACCAATATTTATTTTTTGGAACCTCTACTTTGCCCATGGGACCTTTATTTCCGCTTGGGACCGCTCAACCCGAACAGAGCCAAATCTCCGCACGTCTTCACAACTTCAGCTCGGTTTCATTCCACTGATTTTGAGGGTACTAATTTGTGATTCACACACTCCAGTATCATAAGCATGATCCGCATCGAGCAAAGTTTTGGGGATTGTTGACATCTGTGCCTCATATGATTTTTCAGATCAGCGAGCTTTTTGGTTCAGTGATAATTAGGGTACAGTGATTGTACCACATGCGCGGCAAGGTACACACATAGAGGAAATATAGTGATTTGGGGTTGATTATGAAGATGATGCAAATTAGCTTCCGGGAAAACCGAAAAAGGCAATTTTTTCAGATTATGGTTAGTTGGAATGGTTAGATTTAGAAACAAAACTATTCATCTGGAAATTCATGGAGATCTTTCTGTGAACATCCGGGAGTTTTGAAAAATCTGATAATTTGAGAGCTTTTCTACAACAATAAACCCTCCTAAAGTCATCCTGAAAAGTCTGAGCAACATCAAACTCCAATCAGGATTTGTCTGCCCAAAAACGACTTTGTAAAACTGTACTGTCTTTGTATATATTATTCTTGTTTTGTTCCAATGTGTTTCTCAATGGAAAATTCGTTCTGAGCGGACCTTCCCATATTTTCAAGATACTTCCGGATACGTTTACCAATACACACAAATGTATAATTCTGAGAAAACAGTTAGTTTAATGGGTTCCGAGTATATTGAGCACACGCAACTTGCATGTATCAGGTCCCGTCTCCGACAGAGCCACTTTGTTGGAAATGGAGGACGCCGATTACCAGCGACTCCTTGAAGTCTTTTATCCCTTCTACTTCCTATCGACAATGTCCGGCCAATTAATGACTCTTTATCTCATTCTTATGCACACTCCGAAGAACATGAGAGTTCTGAAGTACATTCTCACCAATACTACTGTCTCTCACATCTGCGCAATCACTATCTGTTGTTGCTGCCAGTTCAGAATGATCACAACTCAAATTCCTGTCCAATTGAGATGTTACGGCTTGGCTCGTTATCTGGAAGCCTACATCTCTTTTTCTCTTCACGAGTTCCTCCAGTTTTTTGTATTCGCAAGTGAAACTTCTGTCGTGGTCACTTTCTATTTCAAATACGTCACAATGACTGGATTGAAGATGAGAAACATCGAGTTTCTCAAGAGTTTCGTGGCTTTCCATATTCCCGTCCTTGTCTCCATAGTGAGTGGGCTGAAGTAGCGTTGTAGCGGTTTCTCGGAAAAGCACATTAACTCCTACGGTTTTCGTGTTGAGAGAGATATTCGGGAAGCATTGAAAACACACGAGACGCAGAGAAAAACCTACGCGGATATACTGAGAATTACATACAATAAAAACAATATCTTGATACAGTAGTCAGAACTTAATATGCAATTGCAAAAACTTGAATAACTAGGCTCAAAATGATCCGTTTGAGCTCAGCGCTAGACATGTGATACCTGAGGGAACTAGAAAATCGCACAGAATGTTTGGTGAGGATTCATGAAGATTCAGATGAGGGACGTGATCACGAATTCTAAAAACCGAAAAATCGAACTGAACAAAATTTTTCTCACATTTTATGGTGTTTTTACGGACCCTAAAACACATTCGGAAAATATCTGGAGCCTCCGAAAAAATCAAGAATTTTGTTCAGTTCGGTTTTTCGATTTTCAGAATTCCTGATGCCGTCCCTCATCTGAATCTTTACGAATCTTCACGAAATATGTTGGGCATTGTTCTATCTCTCTCAGGTACCACATGTCTGAAGCTGAGCTCATACGGATCATTTTGAGTCGAGTTATTCAAGTTTTTTGAATGGCATATGAAGTTCTGACCGCTACTGTACCCTCAAAGTTAGAAAAATAAAAAATTCAGAGTGTCATGACGTATACCGTAATCCACGACGTGTTGCCCTCTGAAGTGCGTCAGAAATACGCTGATTTGAATTTGGACGTGTCAGAATACTCTTCAATTGGAATTTTAACTTTGACAACTGTTCCTAGCCGAATTAACTTCATCTTGATGTGCACAGCTGGCTTATTCTATCCTTTGATCTGCGTTTGCTTCAGAATGTGGGTTACTACTTGAAAGATCAATTCATCAACAGAAAGTTAGTTGGTTCAGAAAAACCCTTGACATCATTGACACCAAACTTCTCCAACTGTCAGTAATCAGGAAGAAACAGCACAAACAATTCATCACGGTACCATTGATAAAAGAGTCCGACTTTTTTAAAATCAACTTTCCAGGGACTCACAATCCAAGCCTTCCTGCCTATGGTTTGTTACACTCCGGTTTTTGGCCTCTACATATTTTGTTTAACCACTGGTGAGAGAAAGCAATCAAGAGCTACACTATGTATCGTTTTTCAGGCACAGAAATTCTGTTCCAACAATACTTCATGTTCATCTCCCCGGTCTTCCCTGCGTTGCTAGATCCACTGGTCACCTGCTCATTCGTCACTCCGTATCGTAGAAAACTTATGACATGGTGTGGGATAAAAAAGCCGAACAACGTTTCTTCCATCTCCGTAGTGATGATGTAATATCACTTTACTAATTTTTCCACCTTTACTGTCTCATTGTTTGCCCAAATTTATCTGTACCCTCTTCCATATCCCTACTCTCTAACTTACCATTATAATTGGCAAGAACGATACACTAATAATCAATCAGCTTCCATGTTTCTTTTCCTGTCCCAGTCCATGTTCTCCTATTCAAAACATCACAAAATTCCACCTGTTTCCCCGAGTCCCGCGCCTAATGTAATTCCCCCTCAATGCCCGAGTTGTCTTGATATTTCGCCAAGCATACCTATTATTTCTGCTCTACGGCTTCCAGCTATCTAATTAGAGACTTTGATAACAAGCAAGAACTCAACTCCGCATAAGTATTGAATTTTTTCTCACAAGATGCCAGCTGAGTCCTACAGAGGGTTTCTCTCGGTTTTTTACCCTGTTTACTTTGCATTGTCATTGATATTTCAACTCCTGCTGGCGTTTCTAATAATAAAGCATTCCCCACCAACAATCCACTTGCTCCGAGGCATAATGCTAGTAGGATGCCTCTTTCAAGTCATAATGGCTCTGACAACGTTTCTCAATCAAACCCGGATAGTGACCACTAAATCCCCAATGGAAGTGTGGAGTTATGGATACCTACAATCTCCGGAACCCTGGCTCAGCTACATGGTGTATCAGATTATGGAAGTAAGTGTGAAAACAACAAGAGTTCCCAGAATTCTTTTGGATGACGTGAGAATTGATTACTATTTGATTTAGCTGGCCACGCTGGGCACTTCGTTGACTATTTACGGAACGTTCTGCCTGAAATATCAAGTGGTCACTGACAAGGAAGTGAAGAAGTTGAGCATTGTGAAATCTTATTTTAGTTTTTACTTCCCATTCCTGCTGTCTGCGGTAAAAGAAAGTTAATTCGTTTTGTAATAACGTTGATTCTAGATCTTTGTAATCATGATTGTCAAAAACCGACTGGGGGATATGGAAACTCAAGAGCAGTTGAGATTAATCAACGTTTTTCTTAATCATGGTGCGGATTACACAACGATTTCATATGTCAAATTCACCAAACTTCCTCTCGTACTCAACTTGGTTCTATTTATTGTATGCTTCTTCTGGGTGCCAATATTGAGCTTATACAATAGGAAGTGAGTTTGGTACAGAAAATGTTGTCGTCTAAACTTTCAATTCAGGAAAATTTTGCGCCAAATCAATCACAGAACGGAGAACATGTCAGAGACTCGTCAAGTACTTCATCGGAACTTTGTTATAGTGAGGGTACTGCATTTTTTATCAATTCTGTTTTGCTGTTTCCAGGGCCTCACAATTCAATGTCTTCTACCCTACGTCTTCTACATCCCGCTCTACATCTTCTACTACTACTCCTTTCTCACTGCCAAGGAATTTCTAGCCGTAGAGTTCTTCATGACATTCCTCCCGCAGATAACGTCACTCGTGAACCCTCTCATCGCAATATACTTTGTAACTCCATACCGTGAAAAATTGTGGCTTTGGGTGAAGCGTGAACGGAAGGAGATAAGGCCTACTGCTGGTATGACGGCATAGGGGAGGAAGTATGATTTATGTGCGGGTTTCATGTATTTCTTCTTGTTTTATTTGTTCCTTTGAGCGGAATTGTACTTCAAATATTTTATTTTTGATTTCAATGAACCAATAAAAAACTGGGTTGAGAAAAAGATTGAGAAAAAGAACTAACAGACATTGAAAAACTTCAGACATGTAGTTCTAGTATTTTCAGTTATTATTTGTGCAAAAACAACAAACAATTCATGTAATCTGTCTGATAGATTGAATTGGGCTTTTATTTTTCCGGGTTTTGTAGTATGAACCTGTTCCATTCTCACACAACGAATTCACGTTCGTCATCTGGTGTGTGATTTGTTTCAGAATTCACTAGAAAACTCTTTCTTGTGTATTGTGCACGTAGGTTGCTCCTCTTCCAATGATCAGTTGATTTTTCATCAGCAAAAAGTTATTTCACGCATCACAGCCTTTCTTCGGGGCATTGTAGTTCCAAGAATTCATTACCAACGTCTTGCAGGCCATCTTCATCACTCAGAATATTCAAACTGAAGCAAAATGACATCTGAAACATATCGAGGAGTGTTATCTATACTCTATCCCATAGTCTTCCTGTTATCTCTAACTTTCCAACTATTCTTGATGTTTCTAGTAATGAAACATTCACCAAAAAGCATTCACTTGCTGCGAATAGTTCTCTCATTGACGTGCGTATTCCAAATTGTACTGGCATGCTGCTCATTTTTCAATCAAAACCGATTTGTTACCAGTAGAACTCCAATCGAGATCTGGAGCTATGGACCTTGCAGATACCAGGAACCATGGATTTGTTACGTCAGCTACCAAATGTTACAGGTACTGTACTAGTAACTGTAAGTACCCTCACACAAGTTTCAGTTGAGTGCACTTGCCGGATCATTGACAAGTTACGGCACCTTCTACTTGAAGTATAAAGTGGTGAAGAATGTGGAAATGACAAAGATTGAGATTCTCAAGACATACTTTTTGTTTTACTGTCCCTTTTTCCTATCAATTGTTAGAATAGTTTGCTATCTAACAGTGCTGAGTAACTTTTCAGATCTTGGTGATAATCATTATAATTACACAAACTCTCGCACCGGGAGTTCAAGAACAGTTGGAATTAGTGAATGCTAATGTGCGATCCGATGGTTACGCAACAATTGCATTTCTAAGCTTTTCAAAGATCCCGAATACTTTGAATTTGCTCATATACACGTTTTGTATCCTAATGGTCCCCATGATTAGTCTATACTGCAGGAAGTAAGGAATTTCATTATCCAGTAAACATTTTCGAAACATTCAGCAAGATTCTTCGGCAAATTTCAAATCAAATTGCGAATATGTCATGGGCACGACAGATGTTGTACAAAAATTTTGTAATGGTGAGAGAATCCTTTCAGAATTCGTTCTAGGAAGTATTTTTTCACAGGGGTTGACAATCCAGTGTGTACTACCATACGTGTTCTACGTGCCAATCTATTCTCTTTACTATTACTGCCTTATCACCAAGAAAGAAGTTTTGTTCTTGGAGTTCTTTCTGACATTTTTGCCCACGCTTCCTTCTCTAGTGGATCCGCTGATCTCCCTGTACTTTGTGACTCCGTTTCGTAGAAAACTAGTCATGTGGACTAGGAGAAGTAAGAGTGAGACCAGAACTATCAAAGCGTTTACTTTGTAACTCATTAATTCAATGACAACGACTTGGTAACTGTACTAATCATATCTTGTGATTTTTTAACCCTGATTTTTCCTCCTTGCCTCATAAGATCTGTGATTTGATACTGATGTCAGATGAAAATAAAAATATCCGTTCCGCCTCAACTCATACTTCGAATTTTACCACGAGCCGAACGTAATGCGCCAATTTTCTATGACGAAGCTAATCAGTGTGAGAGGAGTGAGGGTTCACCAAACCAGCACTACTCATGGTGTCTGACGTCTACCGGACTATTCTGGAAGTTTTATATCCCATCTTCCTGTTTTCGTCTTTAATCTTACAGTTTCTATTACTGTACTTGATAACTTTTCATTCTCCGAAGAGCATTCATAACTTGAGAATTATCTTGGGACTCACTTGCTTTTTTCAAATTCTTCTGGTGTTTTCGTGTTGTTTTACTCAACTCCGCTTGGTACCAACGGAAGGTCCCACTGAAATGAGAAGTTACGGGCCATGTAGACATCTAGAAGCGTGGGTGTGCTATGTATTCTATCAAATTGAACAGGTTAATCAGTTCTGAAATTGCATGAAAAGCTTTGGTTCAGGAAAGTGGTTTGGCAAGTGGTCTAACAATTTATGCGACATTCTTTCTGAAATACAAAATGGTCAGTAGTGTTCAATTCTCCAACTTTACCTTTATCAGTACTTATGTCATCTTCTACATCCCGCTATTTGCAAGCTTGGTGAGTAATGAAATGCACTTGAACAACCTGAAACTATTAGAAAATGCGAAATTGAGAACAAATGTTTTCAGGCTGCTGTTCTTATCATCCTATTGACCCAAATCTTCCCTCTTGAAATTCGTGAGCAGTTTTCCATCATTAACTCTGAACTCAGCACGGATTACTCAATAATTGCGTACCTGAGTCTTGCAAAACTTCCCAATCTTATCAACTTGATTATTCTCACGGGGTGTATAATTGTCATCCCAATTATGTCTCTATATTTCAGAAAGTGAGCTCACGACATAGCCGAGAACTTTGATGTCTTGTTTCAGAAAGATTCTGACTACAATTGAAGTTAGAATCAAACACATGTCAGTTCCTCGTCAAGTTTTGTATAAGAACTTTCTCAGAGTGAGGTGTTGACCATTATCATTGACATCATGCGTTTCTTTGCAGGGTTTGACAATACAATCCATATTGCCATACATCATCTACTTTCCTATCTACATTCTAGACTATTATTGCACTTTCACAAATCAGACTGTTCTTCTAGATGAGTATTTGATAACTTTTGTCCCAGCTCTACCATCTTTAATTGATCCACTGATATCTCTGTATTTTGTGACGCCTTATCGCAGGAAACTTATTCATTGGGCCAAACGAGAACGAGACGATGGTACAACAACTGTAGTTGTTACGAATTGACATTTTTTGTGAATAAATTTCTGACTCCTGGAAATGAATGATGACTACTGAAAGTACACAAAAAGTTCGGTGCCTCATGCTGGAATCGAACCAGCGACCTTCTGTTTACTAGACAGACGCTCTGCCACTGAGCCAATGAGGCGGATGCATGAAGCTTATGCGAATGTGTTGAAATATCAGTTCAAACACTCCAAATACGGAAACCAAACGGTTTGTTCTCATTTCATACAGCTTTTCACTGTACCAGTCGTATGTGCTTTCATCCGCCTCATTGGCTCAGTGGCAGAGCGTCTGTCTAGTAAACAGAAGGTCGCTGGTTCGATTCCAGCATGAGGCACCGAACTTTTTGCCATTTTCCGATGTCGAAAAAGGGGTTTTGTCACAAAACGCTGAGAACGCTCACCATAAGGTTTCTCGTGTGCCATTGGGTCAGTAAACAACCGAAAACGTTCTAATGTTGACCTGTGAACGTCTTGAAAAAGGTTTTGAACGTTTTTAGTTGGTTTTCTGGTGTGAAGTATCTATCCCATCAATAAACAGAACGTTTTTTCCTATTCCCGTCCGTTCAAAGTAAACCCAGTGAGCAGCGGGTAAAAGAGAACGTAGCCAAAGAAACTCGAGAAGCTCAAGAGATTTCACATCAGAAGTAATCAAAAAGTTCGGTGCCTCATGCTGGAATCGAACCAGCGACCTTCTGTTTACTAGACAGACGCTCTGCCACTGAGCCAATGAGGCGGATGCATGAAGCTTATGCGAATGTGTTGAAATAGCAGTACAAACACTCCAAACACGGAAACCAAACGGTTTATTTCTATGTCATGCAGCTTTTCCCTGTACCAGCCGTATGTTCTTTCATCTGCCTCATTGGCTCAGTGGCAGAGCGTCTGTCTAGTAAACAGAAGGTCGCTGGTTCGATTCCAACATGAGGCACCGAACTTTTTCCTATTTTCCAATGTTACAGAAGCGTTATTTTGTCCCAACAAGCCGGGCTGGCCCACGTTGAGGTTTCCTGTCTGCCAATTGGGTTAGTAAACAAACGAAAACTTTCAAATGTTGACCTATGAACGTTTTGAAAATGTTTTTGAACGTTTTTTGTTGGTTTTCTGGAGTGAAGTGTCTATCCCATCAATAAACAGAACGTTTTTCCCTATTCCCGTCCATCGAAGTATGTGTGAGCAGCGAGTAAAAGAAAACATAGCAGAGGAAACTTGAGAGAAAGAAGGGGTTTCACATCAGAAATAATCAAAATGTTCGGTGCCTCATGCTGGAATCGAACCAGCGGCCTTCTGTTTACGAGACAGACGCTCTGCCACTGAGCCAATGAGGCGCACATGGGAGAGTGCTGCATGGGCTGATATGAAATGGAGCCGCCCAGCGTGATGTAATGTTGTAAACAAGAACTTTTCTGGTTCTTTAGTTGCGCGAGAGAAGCAGGGAGAGGATGTGATAAGCATTATGTTGTGAGCAAAGAACATATTATCATAGCAGAAAGATGTGAGGGAAAAGTTTCACAGAGGCGTTCGAAGAATGTTGCTTGATTTTTTCAAACCATTGGTATGTCTGCTTTCAGCCTTCAACCAGTCTTCATATGGTTTCATTCATCGGTCTTCTATTCTATATCAACTCTCCATGTTTTTGATTGGAAAATTGTTTATTCTGATAATGTATTTTTTATATTTTTTAAGCTCTCTACTTGACTGTTTTATTAAAGTACCCAATAGAAAAAGCCATTGCCCCATCTCTCAAAAATGAACTCGTTCAAAAAAAGTAAACAAAACCGCGAGCAAAACTCCCGAACTGTTCGGAGGTCAATTGCCGTCCGCAGTGTTTGCTTTAAAAAAAGTTCTCGAACATCAGACTAAACTTGAAGTCCGAGAGTTATAGAGGCGTGGTTTACCCGGGATGATAGAGAAAAGTGAGGCGGAGTTTTGAAAAGGTATAAGAAGGACAAGTTAGAAACTTCCCAGTTCACCGTCTCCGATCTTCGAGTCATTCTGCGCCATGTCGAAGCTCATATCTATTTTCCTTGTCACCTTGCTCCTTCCTGTTATTTCACCGTTAGCTTGTAATATTGGATACGGCTCGCGTACCTACCTCGACAAAGGGCACTTTGCCGGATGCGAGTCGCATTTCAGCGAACTAATGAACGTCACGTTCTACATCGGGACACACAATCAAACTGAGGTCGCCGCCCTTTTCGTGGAGAACCACCATAGGAGTGCGAAACAGATTTGCAAATTTCAGGTGAAAGATATTCCAACCGCTCAAAATATTATAAAAATTGTTTTCAGGAAGTCGCCTTCGGGATCGAAATGGTCTGTACCTGCTTCACCAGCGGGTGTAATAGGAACATAACTAAAGATGATCTCGGAAAAAAAGAATTTTACATAATTTCTAATTGATATTCTACTTTGACTTTGTGTTAGCTTTTGGTCTTTTGTTTCTACCTCATTTACCATATTAGTCGAATAAATCATTGTTTTTGTAAAAATGATGAAAAGTTTTCTCAACTTCAGTTCATTTGGAAACTACAGTACACTGCAGAGAAAACCCGAAGTTTTCGAAAATCGACGAAAAACTGCGCATGACAGATGCTTACTGTCCGCCGCGGGACCAGGTGGCCTAAGTTGGCTGGTGCCTCGTTCCTCGGCCAGCAGCAATGCAATCAAAATTCATCACCGGCGTTCAATCAATTTTTTGTCGACATTTTTACACGAGAAGCGAAAAATCAGCAATCGCGATCGATATTCACATTCGGGAATAAAAAACACCGAATCGGAGTTTTATTGTTCTCTTCCTTTGCATATCACGAGACTTTCTTTTCGTCTTCACTCGAAAAATCATTTCGCCTCCCTTTTCGTCAAAAATCTATATTCCCGCTCTCTTCACACCGAGGTATGGATTTTGTGTTTTGTGAATCTCTGTGTTGCGTTGAATTGAACACACGTCGTCGTTGCAACGTTGTCGAATGAATAATAAATTGTGGGAAAAAAACTGTGGCTAGTGATCGCGCCCTGTCATTTTGCTCCCCTCCATTTCTGCCTTCCAGTTTCACTCTCTCGTCTCGCTTACATCGGATCGATACGGAATATGTATGCAAGCATTGCCGCCGGTAAAGGTGCTCCAACATCTCCTCCAACCCCACCTGATCCGAATTCCTATGCCTCGAGAACTTCTACTCACAAAAAAACCCAAAATTCTCCTGAATCGCCCTCGTCTTCTCAAAATCCTCCAATATCAACAAATTGGTCAGTTCTTCGTGCAACCGAGCTGTCTCCTCCGCCAAAAAGACGTTGGCCCAAATCGAACAGTTTAGTGCAATCTTGCCCTACGTTGCCCGATTCTCTGGAGCCAGCTCCATTGGAAAACAGTGAGATGTTGAAGTTGCCATCTTCCACAACGCCAATTTTTCGTGGGCCAAGGCCTGTATCGGAACGACCAGTTGCTCCACAAAATTCGAGATATCTTCAGCAAGAAGAGGTGATAAAAATTATTTGGAGTTTGCTATTTTTCTTCATTTTTCAGTTCGAACGTTTGACGAAAATTTTTGGGGAAGTTATTGAAGTCGATGATAAGGATATGACTCGGTGAGTAAATAAGAAAAGTTTGAAAACAAATATCTTTTCAGAAACTGGATGGTTCGTAGTTCCAAACCTTCAATCAGGTTCTATAGATATGAAATGTTACACGATTGGAAGCGGTTCTTTGAGTAAGCAGATGAACTGTCACTTGTTCCCAGATCCAAACGATCCTTACAGAAAAGAAAAAATCCGCAATCGTTGCTACCTCATTGGCGGCGCTACTTGCCACGTCATCGACTCTTCTTACTCATACTCGGATGTTGACATCGAATTCGAGCTCAACGAAGACGACATCAAGCGGAACCCGACCATTTTTGGGAAAATCCAAATGGAAATGGCTGTTATGCTTTTCCGCAAGCAGGACATGAGCTCTGGGGGAATGAAAGAAGGCGAGAGGACCATCAGCGAGAGCGAACTCGACTACATCGAGAATTCTTTTTACGGAAAGAAGATCATTGTGAGTTTTTATTCTGATTCTCAAACTTTTTCACACTTGCAAAACTGTGCTTTCAGGTGTGCAACGACAAGACACAGGAGCCTCTTTGGTCTCTCTTTAATCTTTTCCGGAAGAACGGATTGCCGACCGAGATCAAGTTCACCGCAAAAAAAGGAAGGAGTTTCATCCTCATGGGAGATTCCCTCAAAATTGAGCTCGAATCGTTCCTCAAGAATGAGCTCTCAATCTTGTCAACATCCTCTTCCGATTTCGCCCTCGTAAGATGACCAAGCGTTGTGTTGAGCATCACTTTCATTTCAGGCAATCAAATGCGTGCAGGAGCGTTCGATTTATACCGAAGACCCGCAGAACATCGTCGGAGGTGGTTTTCTGAAGGCCTGTATGATGAAAGCGGACGGATGGACGGACCTTCAAGATATCCCGGCTGGTGGAAAAACCATGAGTGAAATGAGAGTGTAAGTTTTTTTCGAATGTCTAGTCACTTTGAGGGCGTTGTTGAAGGAAGTAAATGTCCATCACAACATGTATGTGTACTTTCAAAAAAAAAAGAACCAAAACGCAGCTTCAGCCGAATTTTTGTGAAATTTGCTAGACTTTTCTCAGTTTTCGAGTTATTTCGCGAGAACCAGTCAATTAATGTTAGGTTCTGACGAAAAAATCTCGTAGAGGAGTAAATTATCTAATGAAAAACCGGAAATCCAGCCGAATCGGTGTATTAGTATTTCCACACGAAGACCCACAAGCTGAGGGTGTTGGGGCAGCAGTCGCGCCAGCCGAGAATACCACGATGTGAGTGAACTTCATGAAATACGGATTATAACTCGGCTAATAGGTATCGTACAGAAAATCCAGTGTGCTCATCGTGTTGCCTGGGTCATTTTACCTACTTATCCACAAAATCTAACCAAGTCCGTTTAAACCCATTCAATAATATATTTACTAGAAAATCGCATTTATAATTCTCAAATTTGAAATTTTTCAGAAGCATGCTCGAAAATTTCCTCAAATTCAACTTCCGCGAACCGAACAACTTCACCAAAATGGCAGCCATTGACAAATTTCTGGTCTCGCATTACGAAATTCCTGATCGGATTGGATCGAGAGCAAAAGAACAAATGTTAGTCAAAAGAAGAACATTTCTTCTAAGAGTGGAGAAGGACCTGCACGAAACTCGTATCGGAGAAGGATACCAGCAGGAGCGTGGACGTGCGTCGGCCAGGTTGCGAGACATCATCTCGAAGAACGAGGTTTGTGAAACATTCTAATCAGCAGATTTCTCACTAATTAACTTTCAGAGACTTCTCCAGTTAAATCCGGTGAGAATCAGAATCTAAGCCTTTCACCAAAGGTCATTGAACAGATTCATATTCCTGTATTTTGTACATAATTTTTCCCTGGAATTTTCCAATTTTGACATATACCTCTACTCATCTGAAAAACTTAGGATATGCATTTTTCCGTCTCTCTCTCCTTCTCCTTCATCCCTCATTCTATGACGTCACGCAGGCCGCGCGCACCGCTTTCTTCTCTCTCCTTCTCCCTTTCCATGCCTTCTCGCTCCCGTTTTCTGTCTGCCGCCAACTTTTATTTGCCGCCGATAAAGTCTCAAGTGTGCCGTCGATAGCTCAGTTGGTAGAGCGGAGGACTGTAGAGTCAGTGGTTATCCTTAGGTCGCTGGTTCGAATCCGGCTCGACGGATTTCTTTTTCTAATTTATACCCCTGATCAAACAAGTGCTTCATTCTGCGATTTGGGAATTGAAAATTGAATTTCAAAAAAAAAAATTCGCGCCAATTTAGAAAAAATTATAAATACAACCAACTCTTCTCGCTGTTCACATTCTAATTTTCGCCCAAACATTGGTAGAGCATTCGTAAATATTGTACATAACTGATATTGCATTCCTCAAAAGAATACCGGCTAGGTTTTTTAAATTATGTAATTTTTGCATCATCATTCGAAGAACATCCTCCCCCAGTAATTGTATGTATTGATTTGCATCATTGAAAATAAATAAATCTTCCAAAAACTGTCTAGTTTCAACTCTCTGGACACAAACTCCACTGCGACACAGGCCGAAAGTCTTGTTTGTCTAGAGACAAAAACTGTTCTTATCATGTCAGAGATCAGTATATAAATCAACTGAAGAAAGGTTCCTGGCGACAACTGTTTTTCACTATTTTTGTCGTGATGAGTGTGATAATTGTGGCATGTTTTGTGTTTATTGTTCTTTATGTGCTGAACTTTTACCGAAAAGTCAAGGAATATCCTGAGGGGCCATTCCCATATCCTGTTATCGGAAATTTGCTGCAGGTAATGTCAAAAATGTTTTTTTTGTAGTCATACATGTTTAGCTGCCTCAAAAAGATATTCACATCTGGTTAGATGATCAAGCCAAGATATACGGACCATGCTATACAATCTGGACACCACTGCCTTGTGTGATTCTGACAGATTACGCGCATATCAAAGAAGCATTTGTTAATCAAGGTGAGCTATCAAAGTCTGAAAAAAGTTTGGTGCCTCATGCTGGAATCGAACCAGCGACCTTCTGTTTACTAGACAGACGCTCTGCCACTGAGCCAATGAGGCGCATGTCTCTCTTCTGCTTTTCGCTCATGAAAAGATAGAAAAAAGAAGATAAAAACGGCAGTATAAGGCTGGTTCCGCCGGCCGCTCGGCCACCTGTCTACACAACTTGCGAGATGATTTTTTGAACTTTCAGGGGACACCTTCACTTATCGCGCGCACAAACCACCAGAGTCTCTTTTGCAACCGCATGATAACACTGGAATCTTATCGTCGAGTGGTGATAATTGGAGACTTCAAAGAAGAACTTCTTTGAAAATTCTGAGAGACTTTGGGTTAGGAAGAAACATTATGGAACAACAAATCACAAGATCCATTCAAGAAATGCTCACACAGCTTGAGAATATTGCCGATAAGAAAGAAGCAGATATCTTCTGGTCAATTCAACTTTGTGTCGGAAATGTTATCAACGAGACGCTATTCGGCTTCCATTACAAATTTGAACAATCCGAAAAATTCCAAAAGTTTGTGAAAGTTGTGGATACTCACCTCCGGCATCTTCTCGGAAAGTGTTCATTCTTTGTGTCAGCATTTCCTATCCTGAAATATGTTCCGATTATTGGAGAGCTTGGGCATCATCGGATAGTGAGAAACATCTCATCGGTAAATAAAAAACTTGTTTGTTAGCGACATCAAGGTGGTTTTTCAGTACCAGACATTTATCGAAGAAAAAGTGACAGCTCATGTCAAAAGTTATGACCGAGAAAATGAACCTGAAAATTTTGTTCATGCATATCTACAACAAATGGATAATTCTGGACATCCCGGACTTGAGTGAGCCTATTTCAGTAAAAAATGAAATTTTATTTCTTTTTCAGCATGAAAAACCTATGCGCTTCCGTCCTTGACTTCTGGCTAGCTGGGATGGAAACCACTTCAAACGCTCTCCGTTGGCATATTGCTTACATGATGAAGTATCCGGAGTTCCAAGACAAAGTTCGGAAGGAAATTCTGGATAATGTTGGGACTTCTCGACTTCCATCGATGGCTGACAAACCCAATCTACCATTCACTCAAGCTGTTATTCATGAAGTTCAAAGACATTCCAACATGATTCCATTCTTAGGAACACACCAAAGTAAGATCAAATTTGAGTAGTAAACTAGTTTCTTTAATTCAGGCATCACTGACACTGTGATTCTTGGAAACAGTGTTCCCGCTGGAACAAACGTCTTTGCTCAAATCTCATCGGTTATGAGAAATGATCCAGTGTTTGAAAAACCATTAGAATTTATTCCAAGCCGATATTTACTAGCAGACGGTAAAACTTTTAACAAGGCAAGTTTGTATCATTATTCTTCTCCAAAACAAACATATTTCAGGAAGTGCTCGAGAAAACCATCCCGTTCAGTCTTGGTAAAAGAAACTGTGTTGGAGAAGGCTTAGCACGAATGGAACTCTTTCTGATTTTCACAGCTCTTATCCAGAAGTACGAATTTGTTCCCAATGCACCAGTTGACATGGGCTACAATGATGGAACAGTTCTCACAGTCAAACCGTACACTTGTCAAATTATTCCTCAGTTTTGATTGTAGATGAACTTGTTAGTTCAAATTAGAATAAAGTTCATATGAAAAAAGTAGCTCTGAAGTTTCCACAGATCACAAAACACGCAAAAATAGACCAGCCATTATTTGCTATCAGCATCGCCGCATGCCGACACAAAACACTAGTGTTTTCTGTTCAATTACGCTGACCTAGACGTATAAAAGACAACTGCGAACTAAGTACTTTACCCATTAGTTTTTACGTTCATGAGCGTTCTCATTGTGATCTTTTTTGTGTTTCTGGTCCTGTACATTGCTCATTTCTACTGGAAAGTGAGCAAATACCCGAAAGGACCAATACCACTGCCAATAATTGGAAATGTTCACCAGGTATCAAATGTTGACTGTGTTTTTGATGTTTTAGTATTTCCAGTTCCCTGCTGAAAACCTTCATTTGTATTTTGACAAGTTGTCAGAAACATACGGGCCATGCTTCACAGTCTGGACCCCACTTCCATTAGTTGTGATGACTGATTTCAGTCACATAAAGGACGCGTATGTCACTCAAGGTTAAATGAATGACATTGGAACCAGGAACTTCAACTTTGCATTTTCAGGCGACGCGTTTCCTTTTTTTTTAACCTTTTCAGGCGACGCGTTTCCTTTTTTTTTTAACCTTTCTTCAGCCTCATGAAAACATAGGGATTCTTATAGCGAATGGTGACAACTGGAGACTTCAAAGAAGGACTGCTCTCAAAATACTTCGAGATTTTGGTTTGGGAAGAACACTAATGGAGGAACAAGTACAAAGATCCCTTCGGGAATTGCTTAGCCAACTGGAAAACATTCCGGATAAAACGAATGTTGACTTGTTCTGGCCTATTCAACTTTGTGTTTGAAACGTAATCAACGAAACTTTGTTTGGCTTCCATTACAGTTATGAAAACAATGAGGAGTTCAAGACTTTTGTGTCAGTTGTTGATCATCATTTCAAAATTGCACAGACTCGGTTTTCTTCATTGATATCAGCGTTCCCATGGATGAAGCATATTCCTATTATTGGAGAAATTGGATACCACAGGATCAAGAGAAACATTACCTCGGTATCAACTTTTCAAATTTGAACAAAAGCGACAAAGTTTTTAGTACCATGAGTTTATCGAGAGGAAAGTTGCAAGTCAAGTTGAACATTACGATGAAGAGAATGAGCCAAAAACGTTCGTTCATGCCTATTTGCAACAGAGCAAGCAGACTGGGAATCCAAAATTGGAGTGAGCCTTCGTTTTGGAAAGTTGCACTATTTATATTTTCAGCATGAGAAATCTCGGCGCAATGGGTGTCGACTTCTGGATAGCTGGCATGGAAACTACCTCAAATTCCCTTCGTTGGCACATAGCTTACATGATGAAGTATCCTGAAATCCAGGATAAAATTCGAAAAGAAATTCTGGATAATGTCGGGGCTTCTCGACTTCCATCGATGGCTGACAAGCCGAACGTTCCATACACTCAAGCTGTTATTCATGAAGTTCAAAGACATTCCAACATGGTCCCGCTGTTAGGATCTCATTTGAGTCAGATTTTTTGAAAAACTGTGACTTATTGCACATATTCATTCAGATATCAAAGATGCTGTGATTCAAAATCCCAGCTGGAACCAATATTTCTACCCAACTCTGGTCGGTGATGAAACATGATCCGGTATTTGAATAAGCACACAAATTCAATCCAGAAAAATACTAGCAAGAGGACGGAAAAACATTCAACAAGGTAAGAATTCAATGATTTCATTACTCAAATGACCCAATTCCAGGCAGTGCTTGAGAAAACCATTCCATTCAGTTTGGGAAAGAGAAGCTGCGTAGGAGAAGGATTGGCGAGGATGAAACTTTTCCTGATATTCAGTGCTCTGATCCAGAAATATGAGTTTGTCCCGAATGACACCATTGACTTGACGCCAGTTTGGGGAGCCATTTTGACCACTAAATCGTATACCTGTCAGCTAATCAAACAAGATTATTGATAATGATAAATGTGTTGCTGTGAACGTTCGAATGACCTGTTGAGAGCAAATGGTTCATAATTTTTGAGAAGTAAAAAACCTATTACTAATGCTCATACCAGAAGGTTACTGCCGGAAGTCGTCAGAAGGACCTTCTGAGTGAGTTTGGGTGTGTGATCCCTAATCGGGATTGAAAATCAAAACGCAAATCAACCTGACTTGAGACAAAACATGTTTTTCTTGGGCGTTCCTATTTTTCGTTTCTCTCTCTTTTTCTTTTTCCCGTCAGTGGCAAACAAACTTTCCTGGTTAGTAGTATTTGTAACTACTGTTTGTTTGAGTACCCAAGCCAGGGGCAGAAATCCAGACACAGGTGTTATCAGCTTTGACACAATCAGTCAGAAACCACGGTTGGTTTCTGTGGCAAGTATTTTGACTCCCTCGCTTATAAATAACGAAAAGGATTTCGTATCTATCATTTGTCAAAAATGAGCGTCTTGATTGTGATTTTTGTGGTATTCCTTGTCTTATATATTGCTAATTTCTACTGGAAAGTGAGCAAATACCCAAAGGGACCATTCCCACTGCCTATCATTGGGAATCTTTATCAGGTATCAAGTTCAAATGATTTTTTGCTGATTTATTTTTTTCAGTTCCCTGGAGATAATATTCACCTATTCTTTGACGAGTTGTCTAAAACATATGGCCCATGTTTTACAGTCTGGACACCGCTACCTTCGGTAGTCATGACTGATTTCAATCATATCAAAGATGCATTCGTTACTCAAGGTCAGTATCATTAGTTCTTATGAGTTGTAATAAACCACGTGAATTCCAGGTGACACTTTCACTTGGCGCTCCCACCGTCCGCCGGAGACATTTCTTCAGCCACATGATAACATTGGCATCGTTATTTCTGATGGTGAAAACTGGAGACTTCAACGAAGAACTTCTTTGAAAATTCTCCGGGATTTTGGTCTGGGAAGAACACTGATGGAGGAACAAGTACAAAGGTCCCTTCATGAAATGCTCAGTCAACTGGATAATCTTCCGGACAAAAAAAATGTTGACTTGTACTGGCCTATCCAATTGTGTGTTGGAAATGTTATCAATGAGTCATTGTTTGGATTCCACTACAGTTATGACAACTATGAAGAATTCAAAACTTTTGTGTCAATTATTGATAAGCACCTGAAAATTGTTCAAAATCGGTTGGCACTGCTGATATCAGCATTCCCATGGATCAAACATTTTCCAATCGTCGGGGAGATTGGATTTCATAGTGTCAAAAGAAATATAAAATCAGTGAGTTCACACGCGTATTATTCTTTTTATCTTTATTTACAGTACCAAGAATTCATCGAGAAAGAAGTCGTAAACCAAGTCAAAACTTTCGATGAAGAAAGTGAGCCAAACACATTCGTGCAGGCATACTTACAACAAATCAAACAGACTGGTAACCAAGGATTGAAGTGAGTAATTTACTTCCATTTTTTGAACATGCGTTTTTTTTTCAGCATGACGAATCTATGTGCATTGGGTGTTGATTTCTGGCTAGCAGGTATGGAAACCACTTCGAACTCTCTCCGTTGGCACATTGCTTACATGATGAAGTATCCTGAAATACAAGATAAAGTCCGAAAGGAAATTCTGGATAATGTCGGGGCTTCTCGACTTCCATCGATGGCTGACAAGCCAAACCTTCCATACACTCAAGCTGTTATTCATGAAGTTCAAAGGCATTCTAACATGGTCCCGGTACTAGCTTCTCATCTAAGTAGGTTCTATGTTTTGTCAAAGTACTTTAACTTCATTCAGACGTCGAAGACGCTGTTGTATTGGGAAACAAGATTCCAGCTGGAACAAATGTATTTGCTCAGTTGTGGTCAGTTATGAAGCACGATGATGTGTTTGAAGAAGCGGACAAGTTCAATCCAGGTCGCTATCTCAAGTCTGATGGGAAGACTTTTGATAAGGTTTGCTTATCCTTTTAACTTTTTATCACTTATGAGTAATTGTAGGCTGTGCTCGAAAAAACAATTCCGTTCAGTATCGGAAAAAGAAACTGCGTTGGAGAAGGACTGGCTAGGATGGAACTTTTTTTGATTTTCAGTGCTATGATCCAGAAATATGAGTTTGTTCCAAACGGCAATATTGACCTCACACCGGTTTGGGGAGCTGTTTTGACTTCGAAACCGTACACTTGCCAACTCATCAAACAAGATTCATAATTTAAAATTTTTGAATAAATAATACATTTATGTAGACTTACTGTCAGTTTTGTGAAGTTACCTTTTTTCAATGGAGTTTTGAATTGTAGAAAGGAAATAAATTTCAAAGACTCACTCATTAGTTCGGACACCAGTTCATTGGAGTGTTTGGATAACCCAATAGTGAACTGTATCAAGACTCAATGATAAGTGTATTAGTGACAGCTGCTTTGGTAGAGTCACAAACCACGCTAAGAGACACGAATTGAGAGAACATTGAGAAATGCGACAGTTTTGACAATTTTTCTGTGCCTTAATCACAAACCACGTCGAGAGGGAACTATATAACAATTCTGAATAATGTTGATGTCAAGTCGTTAAAATTCTTCAAGAATAATGAGCGTGCTCATTGTCGGCTTTCTGATAGCTTTCATTTGTTATGTCGCCAACTTTTACTGGAAAGTGAGCAAATATCCCAGAGGACCACTACCACTCCCAATCATTGGAAATCTTCATCAGGTTCAAATTGCGGGCTCTGTTCGGGTTGAGCGGTCCCAACGGGAAAAAAAGGTCCCGAAAATGGGGTTTGGTCCCAACCGGAAAAAAAGGTCCCAAAAAAAGTTTAGAGGTCCCAAAAAATAAATATTGGTCCCAAAAAAAGAATAAAGGTCCCAAAAAGAGGGTCCGGTCCCAAGTGGAAATAAAGGTCCCATAAAAAATTAAAGGTCCCATAGAAAATAAAACGGTCCCAAGAAAAGGAAGGACTTATATTTGCAAGAAGTCACATGAAAAAAAAAGATTCCATTTGAATTCAGTGGGTTCAGGTATTACAGTAGAACCAACTATAAAATGTTTTGGTAACTAATAAGGGGTGTGGGTAAGATCACAGGGTAAGGGTTGGCTGAAACTTGGCAGAAGAGTAGAGTACAGCCCCAACAACCGAGATTCGAGAGTTTCCTCTCGAGCCAGCCAAAAAACCAGTCTCTTTTCTGCATGTATCGGTCACCAAAAGCTTATCCCATGAAAAAAATGTTGGATCCTGCCTATTGGGACCGTAACACACCCTTCTGCCAAGTTTCAGCCAAATCAATCTAGGTCACTTCACACTCTGAATTCTTCATTTTCTGTAGAAAACCTTTGAAAAAACTCGAAAAAAACCGAAACAAAACAAAAATATCTGTTTACCAACACGGAAAAATAAAAATTGAAGACATAAAAAATTACTTCATAGTTTTCATGGGACCTTTAAATTTTATGGGACTTTTTTTTCCTGTTGGGACCTGCTCCATTCTTGGGACCTTTATTTCCGTGTTTTTTCTATGATGGGACCAATATTTATTTCTTGGGACCTCTAAACTTTTTTTGGGACCTTTTTTCCGCTTGGGACCGGACCCCATTTTTGGGACCTTTATTTATTTTTTGGGACCAATATTTATTTTTTGGGACCTCTACTTTCCCCATGGGACCTTTATTTCCGCTTGGGACCGCCCAACCCGAACAGAGCCAAATTGCGTATTCAGGTTTTCTGACGAATACAGTTCATTCCAGTTTCCGGCTGAGAACGTTCACTTGTTTTTTGATGATTTGTCAAAAATTTATGGACCATGCTTCACTATCTGGACACCCACCCCATCGGTTGTGCTAACAGATTATGAACATGTCAAAGAGGCCTTTGTGAATCAACGTAATTTTTTGAATTGCTTCTTTGTGAAAAAAAACATAAAAATTTCAGCTAACATGTTTACTTGGCGGACATCCCGTCCGCCAATGACTTTCCTTCAACCTCACGATAACACGGGAATACTGACTGCTGATGGAGACAACTGGCAACTACAGAGAAGAACTTCTTTGAGAATTTTGAGAGATTTTGGTTTGGGAAAGTTGCTTATGGAGGAACAAGTCATGCGATCAGTTAATCACCTTCTGGATCAAATTGAAGACATTGATGATAAAAATAACGTGGATTTGTTCTGGAAGATTCAACTTTGTGTAGGAAACGTGATCAATCAAACTTTGTTTGGGTTTTACTACAAGTACAGCAACATTCAAAAGTTCAAAAACTTTGTCTTCATTGTTGGCCGTCATTTGAGAACTATACAAGGCAGATTACCAATGTTGATTAGTGCATTCCCATGGCTCAGGCACTTACCAATCATTGGAGAAAATGGATACTACGGAATCAAAAGAAACATTGAATTGGTGAACTTAACATTTTTTTGAACAATTTTTTGAAAATCCGTTCCAGTACCAAAAGTTTATCGATGAAGAAGTTGCCAAACAAGTCGAACTTTTTGATGGAGACAGTGAACCTGAAAATTTTGTACATGCGTACATGCAACAAATGAAACATTCTGCTAACCCGAATCTTGAGTGAGTGATGGGCAAACTAACTTCGAACTCACTGATGAATTTCAGTATGAAAAACCTATGCGCTTCCGTCCTTGACTTCTGGCTAGCCGGTATGGAAACCACCTCGAACTCTCTCCGTTGGCACATCGCTTACATGATGAAGTACCCGGAAATTCAAGACAAAGTGCGCAAGGAAATCTTGGATAATGTTGGGACTTCTCGACTTCCATCGATGGCTGACAAACCAATTCTACCATACACTCAAGCTGTCATTCATGAAGTCCAGAGACACTCGAACATGATTCCATTGATAGGATATCACGAAAGTAGAAAGAGTTATTTCGAACTTCATCTTTATCAAATCACTTGCAGGTGTTGAAAATACTCAGGTACTCGGAAACAAGATCCCAGCCGGGTCTAATGTTTTTGCTTAAATATGGTCAGTGATGAAACATGACTCTGTTTTTGAGGACTCACAGAAATTCAACCCGGATCGGTATCTTCAAACAGATGGAAAAAAGTTTGATAAGGTGATTGGTTACCTGTAAGAGAGTACAAAAGATTTTTAACAGGCTGTTCTTGAAAAGACGATTCCATTCAGTGTGGGAAAACGGAGCTGTCTTGGAGAGGGATTGGCTCGAATGGAACTCTTTTTGATTTTCAGTGCTCTTATTCAAAGATACGAGTTTATCCCAAATGCTGATATTGATTTGACACCAAATTGGGGATCTGTCTTGACATGCAAACCGTACACCTGTAAACTTGTCAAGCAAGAACTCTAACTGAAAATGTTCATTATTTTTATGTGTCCAATTTTGAAGCGCATTTTGAAATTGTTCTTATTTTTATCTTTGTCAATTTAGCAGAATAAATAGTGAAAAGCTGTGAACATCGTAGAGCAAACAGAAAAGTAATAGGAATAACAACACTGTTTTGTTCTGATCTTTGTATTCTTTTCTGACGTTTCAGTCACTTTTCTCACATTTAAACCCAAAAAAACTGAGATTAGAGAGACTTGACTAATTCGGAACAAAACATGTTCTCCTCGTGCCTACCCAGACTATTAGCGAAGTTGTTCTTTTCTGAAGTCGGCGTAACATTCGTGACAACGTTCTAGTCAGAATCACAGACCACAAGTCAAGAGAGACACAAACCTGAGAAAACATTGACCAATGCGATAGTCGTCAGAGAAAAACCCTCGTAGTTAATGTGACCAACATTACCGTCGCCGACCTTATCAACTTAGCAGTCAGTATATAAAACACCTTGAATGATGTGAATGTTTGACCGTCCCAAAACTTTTCGTAGACAACAATGAGCGTGTTTATCGTCGGGTTCTTGGTAGTTTTCACTTTTTATGTTGCTTATTTCTACTGGAAAGTGAGCAAATATCCAAAAGGGCCTACACCACTGCCGATTATAGGAAATCTTCATCAGGTATCAAATCATTTCAATTTTCTGAAATTTAATCTTTCTTTTCAGTTTCCCGCTGAAAACATCCATTTGTTCTTTGATGATCTGGCGAAGACCTACGGACCATGCTTCACTATCTGGACACCTCTGCCATCAGTTGTGATGACAGATTATGAGCATGTCAAAGATGCGTTTGTGAATCAGCGTGAGTTTTTCTATTGCTATTATTTTCATTTCCAGTAATTTTCCAGCTGACATGTTCACTTGGCGTTCTCACCGTCCCCCAGAGACATTCCTTCAACCGCATGATCACACTGGAATCCTTTCCGCTGATGGTGATAACTGGAGAATCCAGAGGAGAACTTCTTTGAAGATCCTGAGAGAATTTGGTCTGGGAAGAACATTAATGGAGGAACAAGTCATGCGATCGGTCGATGAGCTGTTGGCACAACTGGAAAACATAGCTGATAAGAAGAAAGTTGACTTGTTCTGGCCGATTCAACTTTGTGTAGGAAACGTGATCAACGAGTCGTTGTTTGGTTTCCACTACAAGTATAGTGACTTTGAAAAGTTCAAGAACTTTGTGTTGATTATTGACCGTCACTTGAGAATCATTCGAAACAGAATCCCACTGTTGGTTAGTGCATTCCCATGGCTCAGACATTTCCCAGTCATTGGAGAGAAGGGATACTATGGAATCAAGAGGAACATTGAATCAGTGAGTCTAGGCGAACTCTCAATTTGCACACAGGTTTTCTTTTAGTACCATGAGTTCATCAACACAGAAGTTGCCGCTCAAGTAAAACTGTATGATGGAGAGAGTGAGCCAGAAAACTTTGTGCATGCGTACATGCAGCAGATGAAACAAGCTGGAAATCCAAACCTTGAGTGAGTCACAAAGTTAGTGTTTATTCTTATTTCGAACTTCCAGTATGACAAACCTGTGCGCTTCCGTCCTTGATTTCTGGCTGGCCGGTATGGAGACCACCTCGAACTCTCTCCGTTGGCACATTGCTTACATGATGAAGTACCCGGAAATTCAAGACAAAGTACGCAAGGAAATTGTGGACATCGTTGGTCCATCCCGTCTCCCATCAATGGCTGATAAGGCAAACATGCCATACACCCAAGCGGTTATTCATGAAGTTCAGAGACATTCGAATATGATTCCAATGTTGGGATCTCATGAAAGTAAGTAGCCAAACTATGGGGTTCAATTGTACTCATTTTATTACAGATGTTGAGGACACTGTGGTACTTGGAAAGAAGATTCCAGCTGGAACAAACGTTTTTGCTCAATTGTGGTCAGTTATGAAACACGACTCTGTGTTTGAGGACTCGAAGAAGTTTAACCCTGACCGGTATCTTCAAGCTGATGGAAAAACGTTTGATAAGGTAATCCCGTCATTCGCCACTTCTTGCAACAACTCACTTATTTTACAGGCTGTGCTAGAGAAAACAATCCCATTCAGTGTGGGAAGAAGGAACTGTGTTGGAGAAGGGTTGGCTAGAATGGAGCTCTTCTTAATCTTTAGTACGCTCATCCAAAAATACGAGTTTGTGGCAACGGGACCTGTTGATTTGACACCAGTCTGGGGAGCTGTGCTGACTACAAAACCATTCACATGTCAGCTGATTCCCCAAGCTGCTTAGTTCTCTGGAAACTAACGATTATTTGTTTGTATTGAAAATTGGGAATTGTAAATAAATATTTCATCATATAATCTGTCAAGAACAGAATCGGCCAATCTCTCTTCTCGTTTTTAGAGGTCCCTCTCTCGGCAGTAGCTTCATTTTCTCGTTTCTCTTCTTCTCTTCACCCATCCGTCTAGTTCTCGCCAGATAGCCGAGAACATATACACGACGCTGCGCCCTGGCGAGTGTGCCGTCGATAGCTCAGTTGGTAGAGCGGAGGACTGTAGAGTCAGTGGTTATCCTTAGGTCGCTGGTTCGAATCCGGCTCGACGGATTTCTTTTTACTTTTTTTTTAAGGAAAACATGATCGACTGTCAACTGGAAGACTTGTATACTGTGTCACAGATAAACAATTATACTACAATGATTTTATTTTGGTTGGGTCTGTATTCATACTAAAAAATACCATTGCATTAGAGGTACGAGTAATAATACCCGTTTCATGTTTTCTACAATTGAAACAATGCTAGATGTACAAAAATTAGTTGAGTGCTGATTTGGTTCACAGGAATCTGCGGACAACTATGATGATGGCGGTGTAGGCGATGTTGATTCTTGACGAGCTGTCGTAGTCGTACTCACTGAAATATAAAAGTTAGAAGAGTTCCAGGGTTTGCAACTACTTACTCGTCAATTTCCTCCAACTCATAGTCTTCTTCATCATTTCCACTTTTCTTGTTCTTTTGAGTAGAACGACTTCTTGGTGACTCATCGTCATCCTCCAAGTCTTCATTGTCATGTTTGTTGTGGCGGCGAGTCTTAGACTTTTTCTTCTGAAAAATATCATTTTTTATCTACATTCCTGATTATAATACTTACCGGAAGATACTCCTCGTCCTCATCATCCTTGAGGTCCTCCTCATAACGAGTTGGGCGGCCTCTCTTGGTGTCACGACGACGTGGCGTGTACTCGTCCTCAGAATCCTCGTCTTCGTCGGTGTCACGGGACTTGGTGTTTCGGCGACGGGAGTCCTCAGAAACACGTCTTTTGGAGTTGTCACGACGGCGTTGAGTGTATTCATCCTCCTCCTGTTCCTCATCATCATCGGAATGAGTTGTGGCACGGGACTTGGGTTTCTGCTGGCGTCTACCGTCGGAACGACGAGTACCCATGTGGGTGTCTTCTCCATGGAAGCGAGTGTATTCCTCGATGTAGTTGTCAACGTTGTCTTCATCTTCATCGGAACGAGACTTAGACCTGGACTCCTGACGACGTTCTTTTCTGGAGGAACGGGTTTCCTTGTGATCACGACGACGTGGCAAAGATTCCTCATCAGAAGAATCCTCTTCGTCATCGTCATGGGATGTGGACTTCTGACGAGTGTCCTCTTCCTCAGAGTCCACTTTCTGAGCCTTTGACCTGCGCCGGCGTTCAACACTCTTCTTGGCGAACTTCTCCATCTCAACATCTTCCTCGTCAGTTTTCGACATGGATCGCATGTCTTCAATGGCTTCGGTCAACACATCACCATCCACTTCCGTGAAAACGTCCTCGGATGGCATGCGGTCGGAGGATCCACCAATGTAGTGAGCCGAGACTGGGAGACTTTCCTCGTCGAGCACTTCCTCCTCGTCATCATACTCGGGTTCCATGTTGTAGAGTTGGACTCCGTCGACAATAACAAGAGCCTCGTCAAAAATTCCAGTGGATACAAAGAACTCCTGGCTTTGCTGGAACTTCTGGGGCAACTCGATGGTGTTGAATTGACAGCGGAAGTTGTTGGGACCGAGTGATTCAACGACACCGGAGATATTCTGAAAAATTTATATTTATAAAAGAAGGAGAATAGTTACAACTCACGTGCTCAGTGACAAGAACCGCCTCTCCAAGCTCAGCAAGTGCGCGAAGACGTTGTCCTTTGTGTGGGATGCAGATAAAGTATTCGTAGGTGTCATCCACATGCTTCTGCACTGCAAACGCCGCGTATCCCATTGGCTCCGTGAAGTTGCGCAGATATAGATCCAAGTTTCCCTGTTCGTCGAAACGGAACAGTGTCTTGCATGAGGTATTCGGATCGCAGTCCATCGGCTCGCTGAAGCAAGTATCCTCTTGCGAACAGTCGATCGTAGCAGAAACGAAAGCCACTAGAAGGGCAAACATGCACAAGTTGCGGACAACCATTGTCTGAAAGAAAATCATTCGGAAATGAAGAAACAACAAGAGAAACAGTGAGAATCGACGGAAAAATTTGCATATTGAGATGGAAACCGTTTGCTAGCCAAAGAAAACGGGACAGAAATCAATTAAAAATGGAGCGAAACAGGTGGGAATATGATAAATGTATCAAAATGCGCAGGTGGGAGGCAGAAAAACTGAACCGGGAGACCAGAAAGAGAGAAATGGTGGTCGACTGCCGGGGAGAGTGGTGTGGGGACCCCGTGGACTGTTTTCGCGCGCGCACGGCCAGCGAGTACCGATTTTCGCGGCGAGACCAACGAGAGTTGTTTCAATGGTCCCGTGGTGTTTTCGCGTGTGTTTGCGGGTTTTTGAGTGATTTTTCCTGGAAAAAGAGTGATTTGTGAAGAGAAATTGGAAGATTGAACGAAATTCACCCGATTTTCATATGAAAACACATGGAATAAGCGACTTTTGGCAATTTATCGACCAAACTGAAAGAGATATGACAATATTTGCTGGCATATCGTGTTTTTTCGCATGAGGACAATTGAATATCAACAAATTCTGTTACATCGATGCATAAATTGACTTGATTATATCAAATTGTGGATTGATAATGGAACAACATACTGAAAGAACAAGAACGTAGCATATTCTGTTTCGTGTAATAAAATTAATGAAATTTAAACGAAATGGACTTTAGTGCAGTGATATTGCACATTTAGTGGAGTCATTCGACTCAGAACCAGATCTAATTCATTGGAAATTCAAATTTTTGAACTCCGAATGGAAACATGCACAAATGCGTCCGACAGAACGAAAAAGTAATGCGAAAGTGTTTCTAGAGGCTGTTGTTATCACCTATCATTCTTTCAGAAGCAGAAAAAAGTTCCTGATTGACATGTTCCTGTTGTATTGCTTGCTTTTTTTGTTCCCGTAAAGAATTCATGATTGACTGATAAGCAAACTTTGAGTTTTATTTGAAGAAACATCGTATATACAGTTGGAAAGATGGCCGATTGGTTGAATTGTAACATGATCACAGTTGAGGTGTTGGTAGCTTGAGGATGAAGTCCCAGAGAAAAAAAGATAACAAAAGATTTGGTAACAGGGATAATGGAGTAGAATACAAAAAAAAACTAAAATGAAAACCGCTGACTCTGAAGTTAGTGTTGAAAGAGGGAAATACTCGATTGTGTGAATGAAGAAATGAAAAACAAATCTACACAAGATAACCATAAAGAAAATATGATAAGGAAAGGGATTAAAATAATTGGAGTCAGACACCCTTGAGTACGTCATCCATAAATGTGTTCCAGTCGCTCATCTGGCCAAATGTAGGTATTAGACGGACGATTTCGTACATTGTTTTGATGTGGGTCTGGAAAAAAGTGAATTTGTTTAAATTTTTTCAAGAACTACTTACTGTAAAAGCAGGTATCAACAGTATCAAGTACTGTATCCTAGCCTCGATATCACCAATTCCTTGGTCTATCAGATACTGTTGAAGTTCTTTCATTGCCGTATTGCAAGCTTCTGCTGCCATCGCCTTGGCCATTTCCGATATTTGTACATTTCCAGGATTCCAGAACATTAGCCTCCGTATCGTCATAATCTCTCCATATAACATGTTTCTATTGCTAATTGGTAATACCAAATCAGTGATCAAAGATTGCATTTTTTGACCAAACATTCTGGAGAAATAGCGATTCGTGTTTGTGGCGTAATGAAAAACTAACATTTCTTTCATTTGGTTCTCATCTACCACATTGGCTGAATTGATGTTTACTGGTGAGCCCGGAACGATGTAATTGTTGTTGACCAGCACTAACTGAAACGTTTGCATTTATTAAGACCCTCATAATTTCTAAATTAAGAGACGTTCTTAATTGGGTAGACATTCAGCCTTCCCCAGTGTTCTACGAGAAAAAGTGCAATTTCCCATTTCTCCTGCACTTGTTCGTGTTACTCAAAATCAGGGTATTTCTTCTTTTCCATCCAGAAGTTCTGGCTAGGGAGTAAAAGAAAAACAGGAAACTGCGACAGCTCGCGGCTATTTTTCAAGACGAAAACATGCACTAGGAGCCTAGCAAAACACGAACCCTGTCCGAAAATCCTAGCTCGTAGGTGTGGTAAACATTGTCTAGAAGCATGTATTTCAACGCAAATGCACGCAGGAGTTTTGTCTGGAAGAATGGACTATAAGAATTGTTTTGCAGTCGGCAAAAAGAGCATACTTTGTCGTTGTGGTCGCATAACATCCGGAACTCTGGCAATTTCTCAACCCATTCGAACATCAAAACCATTTGTGCTTGAAATATCGTTGTGAAATCTTCTGTAGTTGCAGGATGTCGAAGGATCATTTCTTTCTGCAAAATATATTACCGGATGGAAAGTTTGTCCTTTTTGACTCACGTCTGCTAAAATTTCTTCCAAAGATCCACAAAGCATTGCTCTTCTCCTCCTTTTCTGCTCGGAAAAATCATGGCACTGTCTGGTAATCAAAGGGGAACCTGGAGGTGGAGATGGTGGTATGGCAGGGGTGAAATCCTGAAAAATTACCACTTGAAAGAGTTGAAAACAACCAACTAGACAATAATCAGAAGTGACATCACTGGTACTAAAAATACGACTGAAGAATTGGGGAAGCAGACGTGAAAACCAGTACATTTGGTGCACACGAGGAAAAGTGTTTTTAGGGGAAGAAGTTAAGAAAACTATGTCTAACATGCCTGTATATTACTGACAACCATGTTCATATTCAATGGTGTGAAAGCTGAACCGGGAGATGTCATGTCACTGAGGTCGTAGTTTGGTGACGTCTGAAATTCATCCACCATCAATTGGTCTTTCACTTCCCTGACTAACCCTTGTTCCTCCTAACCTCAGTTCGTAATCAGTTTCATTTTGATCAAATGACCCTCCGTTCATTGACGTTGTCACCTCTCGTTTAGGCTGTACTGCTTTTTTATCCATCCCAACTGCGTAACATTTTGCTAACCGGCATGCTCGACAAGCACATCGGGCATCTGCAAAGATAAATTTGCCAAAAAAGCACATCTAATCCTCCAGTCGTCACAACGTTGTCTGTGAGCTGATTAACCGGATTACACTAATTCTAGCCAAGGATCAAAGATTTTGCTGCTATTTTTGAGTTCTCAACGGAAAAACCTTTCCAAACAGTGTTTTCAATATAGAAATACTCACTTTTATCAACAGGACATCTTCCGCCTCTCCGACAAGTAAAGGACATATTAAAAGTGACAGCTCTTCGAAAAAATGCATTGCACCCTCGACATGAGCGAACTCCGTAATGAAAACCGTCGGCGGCATCTCCACATACTACACACTGTTCTGAAATTGTAATATTGTCGGTTTTGTAGCATAACTGATGATTTCTTGTTCATTTTTCATTTCCACCAACCTGTATGACTTAGGATTTCAATATGTGATGGATTAGGTTGCTCTGCATACATGGAAGTGTTGAATCTGGAAGATCATTCATTTTTTAGCTTTTCCTTCAGGATTTTTAAGACAAATATTCACGATGAGATAAAAATTCACCGAAACTTTCAACTCAAGTGCGCTCTACTGCAAGCATAGCAAAAATCCACAGCTGGGTTCCCTTCTCTTTCCTTCGTTTCTCCCTCGGCAGTTGGTGGTCGAAAGGAGTGCCTCCTCTCGGGTTGAAGGAGAAGGATGAAAAGAGTGTAGGAGAAAGGCAGAGAAACTATGAGAAAAGAGGAGAGAAGCGGAGAGGAAATAGGCTGCACGTGCTTTGTATTGACATGGACGAACCGGACTGGGGGAGAAGAGAAGAGGTGGTATGGGAGAGTAGCAGATAATAGGTTGGACGAGAGAAATACGGGACCATTGACGTTTTATGTATGCGTAGTGAGGTTCTGACCTTCGGAAAGATAATATTTACCGCCTACGGAAGACAAGTAGTTCAGTGTCATTTATTTTGATGAGTAAACAATTCTTGACTTGGCATCACAGCTTTGCCATAAATGGATTCTCAGAAAGCTTGAAATCAACTGTTACTTTCTGGCTCAAGAATGCTAAACGTTATCAATCATCAAAAATTGATGTTTGAATAAAAGCTTTCAGAGGAAGTTCCATCCTCCGTTCTTTGATGACAGCTTTGCAACACATAGTGGCAATATTGTCATGAACCACTCTTTTGTACCTTCCTGCTAGAAGTAACTGTATACTGTAGTGTATGTATGTACTTTGTCGATGGGGATATAAAATCGGCAACATAAATTTCAGTTCTTGCGCAAAATGTTCTCCAGCGTGAATGAGCGATTTACTTTGCGAAAAACGCACAAAAGACCGCTCGACCGACCAAAAGTTGTTCTCCGTGCCCACGGCGGCCACCTCAGCGCCGAAACGCCGAAAAAGCACAAAATGTATCTATCATCTCTTTCATACACATACGCACACCTCTATTCAACCACGCGGCCTCAACAGCGTCTCGTCCCGTAAACAAATACTATACTACAATTGCCAAAGAGCGGTTTCATTTGGCTGGTAGTAAAATGGATAGGATGGGAAAACGAGATTGTTTCAATTCCATCAGTTTGTCACACTCACACGTGTTTCGCTTTTGTTTCACGTGAGGGAGTATTTTCGGAGGGTCGTTTTACGTGTTGTAATGATGTTTGTTGTTTTGTTCGGTGAGGGAGAAGGCGAAAAAAAAACTGGATTTTTGTTTTGAATATTGGACATACTGAAATACCACGGCAAACCGCATTTAGTCATTGGAACGGATAATCTGGTACTAACATTATAAATCACATGGTTTGATACAAATTTTGTATTCTATTCTGGGGTTGCAAGTTGGAAACTGAAAAGTACCAGTGCACAACAACAAAAAACCCAGCTCTCATGGTTTATTCAAAACTTTCGCAAGAGGCCAACAACAGCCAAGAATGGAGTTATTTCCTGGTTCAACGTCGTGTTCAAGTTGCCCCTGGATGTTTACAGAAATTGTACAGAATCCACGTTCGGCATTACTCATCATCCTTCCTGCAACCTTCAGGAAATGGAAGGACACCCTCACCCATGTGACGGATATGAGAAAAAAACCCAACCTTTTCCCAAACAACTGGATCACACTACATATGCTTATCATTCACGCTCAAACAAGTCAACCCAACCTTTCAGAGCATAAATAATTGTGTTTCATATTCCTTCTGAAAAAATGTTGGTTGTCTAAGTAACGCTGAAACTAAATTATACATTGCGAGTTCGGCATTTCTCACTCGGCGCATTCTCGCCAGATAATTTCGATTTTTTGAGCTCAAAATGAGCTTGAGGTTTTTGAAACTTGCTGGTATTCTAGTGATATTTCTATGCAACAGTGCGTATGGGTTCAATTGTACGGACAACGATTCGTTGTGTCAGGTAAGAAAAAAATGAAGAGTTCAAACGTGCTTGCAAAAAATCACGGTAAAATAATATGGAATGAGTTTCGAAAGTAGCATTACAGAACCGTATGTTAGACAACGTGAAATTTCAAAAATCATAAGCTGCCGAACAGCAGCAGCTAGCCAAACAGTCCTACTACAGAGCATTCGAAATCCAATATAAATCCTAGAGCTCAATGAGCAGGCTATACAAAATGTGATTAATTGACAGGTGTGTAAGAAATTCGGAGAAACAGATGGTGTGTACACGTACTTTACCGCCGGGCAATGCTCAATCTATGCAGGAGTTCAGGAAGAAACGGACGAGTACAGTGTGGCCGAAAGATGCGAATTGCTTTTCAGTAGGATGTACCGTGAGTACCGGACAAATAGGGAAAGGTCAGAGGGATAAAGATCAGGAGATGAATCGAGATTATCTTGAGAGGTCGGAAGATCAAGTCAGAAAGATACAAATGGTAAATTAGAGACTCAGACATCGGTGAATACCGATTATAACATGTTCTCTGTAAGACTCGAGCAACGTGTGCCTTAGGGACAAATTTTGTTATAGACATGTAGTATGGGTCTACAGTAACCCATGTGCACAATACTGGGTCCGAGCTCTTCGGCTCCGGGCTCCTG
>LR538660.1:40509-214989 GCA_900536315.3 Caenorhabditis becei
AAAAGGAAAAAGTCGATTTCGGGCTCCGCGAGCAGCTCCAGGAGCCCGGAGCCGAAGAGCTCGGACCCAGTATTGTGCACATGTGTTACTGTAGACCCCAACTACCCACCCATAAAATATCTAAGCTCTAGCTAACCTATAAACCCCTAAGGCACGACCCACTATGACCATGCTCCATCCTTACAGAGAACGTGTTTTATGATTGTGGGCCGGTGTATAATTTATACCGAACGTTTTCGAGGTTCTGATCACTAATCGGAACGTTCCTACCTCGCAAAACAGATCCATATAATGATAGTGTACCGTGTTCAGCGACTTCATGCCAAATGGCCGTTATCTCCAACGTTGATCTGCTAGGCTATTACATCCAATACGGAATTCGTTCGGTATCCGATTCTATCACGTGAAGAATCGAAAAATCAAAGTTTTCAGACGGAACATAGCATGCTTCTAAGTCTCGATAGGGATAACTGCACGTCGACATGGAATTGGTGGTCACGACTGGAAAATCAGACAACTACAGCAGGTGTTGGCGATGCGTCAGAGCCGTGTGATATTGTTCAGGGAGCTTTTGTGGTGAGTTGCGAAACAATGCGAATAGGCACGAAAAAGCAATATAAACATTTCAGGGTTTCAATTTGGTCAGAATCAACCCGTCCAACTTCACTCCGACCGGCGTTTTATGTCAATGCAGTAAGTCTCTGATGACGCCGCAAACGTAGCTGATAAAGCGGTCACAAGAATCTAATGATAGTGCAAATTGTTGCAGGTCAACGTGTTTCCTTCCTACCTACTGTCGCCCCAATATCCGACCACGCTTGGAGAACCGGATCGTCGTTAGTGATCTCAGCTATGGTACTAGCTTCTGCTTTGAGAAATCGACTGTGAAAAGTGTAATAATGATGTTTGATAAAAGTCGAAATTGAACGAAAGAATGAAACGTTTGATAAGGAAGCAATTGTTGCAAAAAATCTAATCTCTGGAGGTCACGTTGAACTTTGTTTGCTCTATTCTAGAGCTTTGGTATCAAAATGACACATTGATTTACAAAGAAAAGAACCGGTGAAATCAACATACCTTTGAAGAAGAAACATTTCAAGGTGGTTGAGAAACAGTGGGTAATGCATTCACACTTTTTTTCTCATCGACCGATGGGAAACATTTTCTTCTCCGCAAACGATGGACATTGTAACGACAACGTGGTCATCAGTGACCATCAAGACATCCATTTATCACTCCTTTCATGACTTTGCACGCTGACACGTGATAAGAGATATTTCTGTGCGCGGTTGTGTTGCGAAACTTTTTTTCAAATAATATTTATTGCATTCACAAGCAAATGAGTTGACAGCAAGCGGAAAAAAAGGGTATATCGACAGCTTGGGAAAAGGATCAATTGTTGAGGATCGAAAGTTAAGGAAACGTTGGGAACTACGTGACCTTTAAGAATGCATGAAATTACGCAAACGTTACAAGTAACTACGGAGAGAGCGGAGAAAAAAGTGCAGAAATGGTTAGGAAAAAACAGAAATGGGGAAATCGGAGATCCGGAAACTTTGCAAAGTGAATCATCAAGCAGTGTCTCTGTTTTCCTGGACGGCCAAACGGGATTCGTAGAATCTGATGACTTGACTCGGGAATCTGAAAATGAAACATATGATGTGAAACAGATGATTGATGGGGAAATGTCTTTATGTTTCAGTTCAAAATAAAATTCAATCGACCTGGCTGCCTGTCACTTATCTCTCAAATTGACTTTTAGTTTGGCTGCGAACACATTCAGGAGTTTTTACACACTTGACTAGCATACTCTTCGTCAGCTTCCTATTCAGTGGCACTATCCAGTAAAGTATCAGATTATATTAGCTACCAATGAGCTTACATTCTTCATTAAACTGGCATAAACCGAACTGAATTATTCGCATTGTTTGGTGAATGTTTGCCACATCAGAAAATAATATTTTCCAACTGATGTTTCATGCTTCACAATGCATAACAGCAGGCTTTGCATGATTGCTTTCATTGCAATGAATCTATCCGACCGATAATCTCGAGGTTGACTATGAGCCATGTTGCACGCAGATTCTCACCTGACATTGAGTTCTCTTGACGGAACTAGATGAACCGAGTCATCGCTGAACTTGCACAGGAAGTGAAGCTCTCCTGGTGCCTTTGTTAAACCAATAATTAGGCGTAGAGATTTTCCTGCCCACTGTTCTGTAGAGCTTGATTGCCAATTGGCTGACGATGATGTAGAGGGTTCATCGTAATCTGGACTTCTTCTTGGAGAATGACGACGCTTGCGGGATGGTCGTTCGCGCTGAAAATCACCGGAATTTCAAAATGTTTTCGTTGGATCGTCTACTTTGGCAAATTCGCGTTCGAACTCCTCGAGCATTTTGCCGCATTGAAGATTCTCACGAGGCTCCCATGTGTTCTCCGACTCTGGGAATCCCTGGAAATTGAATGTTAGAAGTTCACAGGTTTCTAGGCTTTGCAGCTATACGAGGGACGTTGTCGTCAGTCATACCTGCCATTTGATAAGAAACTCGACTTGTCCCTGTCGTCCATTCCGTTTATTCAAAACTTTTTCGACCGCGAACACATTTTTCTGAAAAATAATGTATTTTGCGAAGGATAAACGGAAAAATTCTACTAACCGGTTCTTCCTTCTTTGGAGCGGGAAGAGAACGGCTACTTCTTGGAGGATTCTTACCAGACATTTCCAAAACCTGAAGAAAAGAAAATCAATAAACGTCGACGTTGGCCGGCAAGCGAATAGGAGAAAAGAGAGCGAGAGAGTGAACGAGAGGGCTCGCTCAAGGGTCGTGTTCACGACAGCCAGCAGCGCGCGTGGTTTTCGAAAAATATTTGCCCGGACTAGGCAGAAGGAAGAGAGCTAAGAAACCATGAAGAATCATGTGAAAAAACGGACGGATTGGTCATGGAAAGAGGAAAATCAAGGCTAGACATTTCGAAATCGGCAAAGTCTGTCGAAATGTTGCGCTGACCTTGAAACAGCGAGACACTGCCGATAGCAATTCAGGTGTTTTCAGACAGATGAATCTCATTAATAAAACCAGATTTCTTTGAGAGAAAGATATGAAGTGTAGCTGAAAATGAAGACTGGGATAGAAATATTTTGAAAACTCTTCATCTTGAAACTAGTACGAACAATTGGTCGTAAACTGAACCAGTATCTTCGAACAATAACGTGAAAATAAAAATCTCGAGCGTCATAGAATGGAATCAATCAATGCGATCTCCAACTGTGACAGCAAATAATGACTGCAGTGACTGGCAGGATTAAATCATCACTGTCATTAGCACTGTGGCGTCAGAATGGGAATACATTTCTGTTGACTGGTGCACTTGTAGTGCGGATGACCTCGTTGGATAGTTCCAATTAAGTATAGATGTGTACTTTGTAATTGCAGACAACTTTTTAATGTCAGTTGAATTCAAATTATGCAAATCTCTAGCCACGTATAGGTTCAGGGAGATCCCTGTTCTCACAGTCGTCACATCGCTTCGAACTAACACTCAACTCGAACATGAATTGTTGCAAAGAGTAGAAGAGAGATCAACAACGGTGAACGTGAAAACTGTGCTGACTATTCGGAAGACATAGCCAGCTACAGCATGTGAGTGGATAAACATGCAATTTGCATGACATTCCCTTTAATATCACCCTTGCTGATTGGAGTGTTTGTGCTTTCCCTCCCCCGGATTCAAAGAACCAATTTGCACAGCAAAAATTTATTCGAAAAAGAAAAAAAAATGAATGATGCAATGAAAATTAGCATCTGACAATGCGGCGCTTCTTGATCTTCTTGCCGATCACTTCCTTTACCACGACCACCGGCTTCTTCTCATCTGGAATCCACTTCTTCCGTTCTTCGCCTTCGATCACTCTGTAAGCGGGCTGCATCAGAGTCTCCGGGCAATCCGGAGAGCACTGGCACTTGGCCAGTCCGCCGGTCGGAATAAGAACGGCACCCTCACTGGGCTCCGGCGGATAGACATAGTTGTGTTGGACGGTTGTCTTATTCTGAAATTAAAAAAGGGATGTGTCGGAAACGTAGGTGTCTACCATTTCATCAATCATCTTCTGGAGCTCTGGGCTCATGACCGCCGGAGTGGTCACTTTAGCCTTTTCCTCTTCTTCGCGTCTAGTGATATTATCACAGTAGGCGACTGCAGACGCTCTCATTGCTGCTGCAAGCATCTTCTTTGCAAAAACGGTCGAACTCTCGTCAGGTGGAGAAGCAAGAGCAACACGTCGCATCGCGTCACCGCTAGCCTCGGCCAGCTCACGAATGAGCTGTTGGCCGGATTCCGAATGCTGATCAAATCCAGAAGAAGATGCCATGATTCTCTGAAAAAGATACAAGAAGAGCTGGCTAGAGAATGAGGTAGCTAACTTTTGATTTGGGTTGGAAAGTGAAGTAGGGAGTTGGAAAGTGTCTCTAAAAATGAAACCAATATCAGAGCTTGTTAGAGAGCTCGAGTCGAGGTGCACGACTGACAACGGGGAATGGAATGAGTTGGCCCGAACATTTTTTATGTGCTCTATCTACCTTTTCTGCCGCCAATTACCCCCAGAAACTCGCATTTCACATTATGCGCGCCCGGTTTCCGGGGCAACTACCAGTTTATGAGTGGGCGCCGCGGCCGGAAAGAGCTATTGATTGTGAATGATACGAATGGGGAAATTGGAAAAGTTATGTGCAGGCAATAAGAAATCGTATAGTCGGGCAGGAAACTCTCACAATTATCGGATTCTAAGAAGGTCAGAAGCTTGAATTCGAGGAATGGCACAAGACCAAGTTTCATGATTTGGGCAAAACTTTGCAGGTGGAAAATGAGAAATTCTCAGATTATTTCAGGATTGGAAATTGTAAAGGGCACAGTATTTTGATCTTTGCTCTCGATTTTTGGTACATTTGATGATAAGTGATAGCGATGTTTCCATAGAAACAGTCATTGATATCATGGAGTTCTTTCTAGATGAGGACAGCCAAATTAGTGCAAGTACCTATCTCAGGAGCCTATAAACAACCAGTAACTTTGAGAACAATAGTTTTTGTTTTCTCAAGGTTTGTTAGCTGACGATTGGATCTGAACATCCTCTCAAATGGCGTGGTTTCCTGGCGATATTTAACGTAGATCGCGTGAACTTCTCTTTCCAACCGGCTTCACGTGTATCACTGCAAAGTAGTGGTCAAATGAAATGTGCTGCTGAGATGTGTCTGAAAAAGTCCATATCACCAATTCCAGCGTTTCAGATCTCCTGAAGATCAGGTTGAACTCCAGAAGAAAGAAGTGAACAATTTCCATTTCATGTTTCCCGTCGGATATGGAAGATTTGGGTTTCAGAGCTAATCTTCACAGATGCAACGGCAAATAATCATGGAAAAATGCAAGTTCAGAGTTTATGTCATTATCCAAGCTCACTCATGAGAACATTACTGTACACGCTAAAAATGCACACAAGCGCAAGTTCGCCGTCGAATGATTCCGAATCCACTGGAGCTGAGCAATAATTTTTTAATGACTGTATAAGTGGTAATGAAATGCATCTCCAAATTATACTATGCAATAAAAATTGTGAGTAACACTGAATGTTTTATTCGTTTCCCTCCACCCCATAAAACGTCCGTTTTTATTGTCCCGTTCAAAAAAAGACGAAGAAAATCGATGATAAACAGTTAAGAGCGTGCATGCCCTCACGTTCTTTCGTAAATCTACATATAACCACATGTCTGCGTCTCTACGTGCCCAATCATTTGATCAGTCATAGTGAAACTGTTCAGGTGCTAGTCATGTGCACACCATTCCGTTTTTCTTGAGAATTCTTCTAGAAACTGGTGTTTCCCAATCAATTTTTCCGTTTTTCTCAGTTTTTCATGATTTTTATTGACGAGAAACGGCGGGAGATGAGAAACCACGGGCAGAAACACCTGTACCTCACTTTTCTCCAAAAATTCATTTTGCTCGCTGCCATCAGTCTTATTAACACTGTTTCCAGGGTAGACCATGGAAGAACATGACTATGACTGTCGCTGGCTGAAACCGTATGCGCAAAAGTTCTTCTCACACGAGCGTATCAATAAGTACTTGCATCGGGCTGGATTCAAAACAAAGTGAGAAAATCCGTCGTCTTTGAGGTTTCAGAATCTTTTTTGCAGAGTCACCGTTGACAACATCCCTCTCGATGTTCAAGCATTGATGTCGACGAATCCGTCTGCACCGGAGATGAAGTTGACATTCAAAAACTCAAGGATCGATTTGCGCATCCTTGACGGCAATGAGACTCAAAGGCACAGACGCTATCACTTCGAGCCTGGAAGTGAGCACCCGCATTCGTACTACGAGAACAGGATGCCGGGGAACAGCCGAATAATCACTTGTTCCGAAAATGAGTTTGACCCTGCCAAGGCTCTACGCGAACATCTCGGCTACTTCTTCAACCAGCCAGGTGTTGCTTTCAAGACTCTCATCATCGACGCCGACCTTCTCGGCCAAGACGGTGATCACAAGTTTCCGCAAGGAGGAACCATCTACTCCAAATACGTGAAACAAGTTTTCGCTGAGTTGGCCGAGGAGTTTTCCCAGCTGAAGCAAGGCTTGAACGTTGAAAGCCTCTTCGTGAAATGCCCTCTTATTTTCGACATGAAGGAAATCCTCACTTTCTTACCATTCATCAAACCGGGAGTCTTGAAAGTCGTTGGCATCTGCGGGAAGAAAGGAATGGACAACAGCAACCTCTTCCAAGTTACCCGTACCGAACAGTGGCAGTGCGCGAGAATGGTGATTTTGGAAGACTTGCCGACGGTTCAGCCCATCGACTTCTACAACGCCAAGAGTGCCATCGTTTCCGTTCCAATGCTGAGAATGGGTCCAATCCGTGGACTGATGACGGTGAGCTAAAAATTTGAATTTATGGGATTAGGAATTCGAAAAAGAGATGGAGAATGAGAAAATCAGAGTCCATCAGTCAATTTTGACCAGTTAGCACGCTCAATCAAAAACACAGGGTTCATGCTTTACTTCTTGTTGGCAATTTTTCATTTTTCAGAAATACATGGAGTCGGACACACCTGCATCTGCTGTCATCAACTGTCCTCGCAACCACTCCACTGTCAACTTCTTCAATTGCCTTGTCAAGGAGCTCATGTACAACGCAAAGGAATACAACACGAAGGACGGCATGTACATCCTTGGGACGACGCATCCGGAGATCCGTGTCATTGTTGAAGGCGTCAAGTTTGTGGACGATATTCTCCAGTTGCGTATCCGTCGTGAAGCAGTCCCACTTGAGAAGTAATCCTGTAAATTATAGTTTCTTCCAATTCATATAATCAATATTCTAGGATTTTCCAATTCTTCTCCCTTTTTCTATGTGAACGCATTGAATCCCTTTTTCTATCCACATTTCTAAAACCTCTGGTTTTTCTCACAATTTCTAAACTTTTTGGTGAATTTACGAATTTTCAAATTTCGGTGACAAAATTTGTATTACTCCTGTGCATTATTCATGTGGTTTTTTTTCTTCTGGTTCTTCTGGTGTCTTGTGAACTTTGTGACTGTTTGCAACGTTTTTTACTGTCAATTAAAATATTTTATAATTTTTTTAGAAAAGTCTGAACAGCTAAATTTTTGAAAAAAATTTATACACGTTACAAAAAATTCAAAGATTCTAACAAAAAAAGTTTCAGGAAAATTGGTTGAAAGGTAAAAATCTGAAAATTCCTTAAAATTTGGGCAATATCCTCCCGTAAATCGATACGAGAGAGAAAGCGTCTCCCCGCTGCGAGACCCGCGCGCATAAATGCCTGTCCCTTTAAACAAACACACACATGAGACCGCAGCACAGTTGTTGAAAGCGAAGGCACAGCATTGCAAATGAGAGGGAAATTTGAGAAAAAAAACTGGAAAAAATTGAATTCAAAATTCGAAAAAATAATTCACTATGGAAGAACTGGATGGGCAGATTCTAGGTTTCAAAGATTTCAGAAAAAAAAGTTACCCTGCTCTGCTTGCAGAAAAAAAAAAATGAATGTGCCCTACAAATTCAGCATCTGGAATCGAGATGTCCAACATAAACATTTCCAAAGCATCATTCTTCATATTTGCCCCAGACATAACATTTCCCTCAACTTTTATGATAGGTGTGTCTATTTTTTCAAAACTTTCTTATCACCACTCTTCAAAAGTTGATCGGAATAATTATCTATAACCTCAATGACCATAAAGAGAGAAAAAATAGAAAGCGAAGAATTCAAAGCATTCCCTTCAAAAATGCGTGCTTTCTCAGTGAAACAACTGTTTATCATTTCTATTTTTTTAGTTTACTTGCTTTACAAGGTAGCCGACGCTTTGGGTTCATTTCCACAAAAGAAGAATAACTTTTCAGAATCAAGAAAAATTTTCATATAACTTCTCAACCTTGAGATCTAAAAATGTTAACGGGCTTTTTACTGAAATGCATAATGACGAGTATTGTGTCGGCTACAATTTTCTCAACGCATCAGAATCGTACGTTTCTTTCGTATTTCTCTGTACACTTATTACATTCAGTTTTCGGGAAGACCATCTAGAACCTGTAACTCTGGCAATTCACGGAACATCTGACATTTTGGAAATGGTAGACACGAAACCTTCCAACTGGGGTGGCCCGATATCCTTGGGACTTTTTGTTGATTTGCATTCAAGTAATGTTTTGCAATATTTAGCTGATGTTCATCGGTGCGACGCGGAATTCCGAAAAAAGGTAGGAATATGGCACTGTCAAAAAGTAGTTCATCTTCTGTTCAGGTGACTGTCCATATTGCCTTCCGATTATCAGCGTTTCAAACTTCCTGTCCTGTTATCACTATTGCTGCATCAAATGTTTCATGTGAGGATTTTTCCAAAAACCGTGAGTTATTTAGAAAGATGAACACAGAAGTCTCTTGTTTCAGGCCTAAATGTCCGCAAGAACATCACGGCACCATTTTTACTATATCCCAGTAATTTGATGAGAAATGTTGCGAGAATCGGAGCCAAATCAAATATCCACTTTATCGCAGATGGGGATATGATATTAAGTGAAGGATTTGCTGCTATGATCAAGCCAATTGCAAATAAAGTTCTAGATGGGAGAAGTAAAAAAGTATTGGTTGTCAGGTAGAGAACCTCGAGTTCTTGTAAGGGAATTTGCTTTTCAGAAGGTTTGAAAGCGGGAAAGGGGCTCAAATGCCCAAGAATCACATAGAACTACAAAAAGCTATTGCGAACAAGACGTTTGTAAACCAACAGTAACAGTCGACATAATTCATTACAGAGTTTTCGAATTCCATCACAAATTCTTCTTCAGTGGTCATCAGATAAAAAACCTCACACAATGGTTCAACATTTCCGAAAAATCGGAGAATGTTACTTCTTGGGAAATTCCATACTCGTGAGCCGTAAGGGAAAAAATTCATTACTTCAAAATATGGTATTCAGAAGCTGTTTATGGGAAGTTCAGCCAATTTTACATAGAAACGATCTCTACAACAAGGATTATTTTCCATCTAGAATCAAAGTAATGCAGTCACTGGTAACTGATATTTGTTTATTTGCACAACTTTTTGAAAAGTCAGGTCTATAACTTGTGCAGAGCGAACTATACCTTCCACTTGCTCTCACATGTTTTCGATGTTCACGAAGGTATCAAATACAATGACACCATCTACTCTCAATCGGTTATAGCGCATCAAAAAAATTTTGCACGGAATACGTTAGTTCGTTTTGAAAATGCAGGAAAAACATTTGATTTCAGAGCTTACAAACGCTATGTGAAAGAAGTGAATGAGGTGTACCCTGATACTTTGAAAAAGTGCGGAGATTTCATAATGTGAATAACTTTGTTAATTTTTTGAAGCGAATACGGTTATAGGGTCTTGAATGTTGAACAAACTTTCAAATGAACTATTTTACCATAATCACATCCTGTGCAGAAACACGCATGGAGTCACAAAGTACACAAAAGAAACAAGAGAAAGACCCGGAAGAACAACATTTGATTCTTCAAGATAGGAAGCGATTTTTCCAACAAAAAATAACAAAAAGAATTGAGGTGTACAACATAAACATTTTGATACGATTTTATCGTTGAAGGTCTCCTCAAACACCGTTTGTAAATCAAATTTAATGATAAAAATTATCAATTATTATTTGTAAAAATGCGTTTCTACTATGTAAAACTACTATTTTTAATTCCATTTGTATTAATTTTTTTGATTTACAAGGTAGCTGAAGTTCTTGGTTCAGATCTAGTAACCTGTTTTCAGAACCAAGAAAAAATCACGTATTCATCTTGGGAGTCGACTTTGAGAGTTGATGGAGTTATTACCAAATTGCATAATGACGAGTACTGTATCGGTTACAATTTCCTCACTGCTACTGAAACGTACGTTCCATTCTTAATTTTTATACTAGTAGTAATTTCAAGGTTTCGGGAAGACCTTTTAGAACCTGTGACTCTAGTAACTCATGGAACTTCCGATTTGTTGGCAAAGCTAGAAATGAAGTCTTCCTACTGGGATGGCCCAATTTCCTTCGGACTTTTTATCGATTTGCATTCAAGTGATGCTTTGAAATATTTAGCTGATATGCATCGATGCAACGCGGAATTCCAGAGAAAGGTAGGAATATGTATGGAAGTAGCTAAAAGTAGTTTATCTTCTGTTCAGGTGACTGTTCACATTTCTTTTCGAGTATCCGCGTTTCAAACTTTTTGTCCGATTGTCGCTATTGCTCCATCCAATGTTTCATGCGAAAATTTCCTGAAAAATCGTAAGCCCTCGCATGAAACGAAGAAAAGTTTTGTTTTAGGGTCAGAAATGCGCATGAACATCATATCGCCATTTCTACTGTATCCGTATAACTTGATGAGGAACATAGCTAGAATCGGAGCGCAATCAGATCTCCACTTCATGGCAGATGGCGATATGATGCCCAGCGATGGCTTCGCTACTGGTGTCAAACGTATTGCTAATGAAGTGCTAGATGGTAAAAGCAAGAAGATATTAGTAGTCAGGTACAAAACCGAGAAATCTACAAATCAATATCTGGTTTCAGAAGGTTTGAAAGCGAACACGGAATCCCACGACCAACAAATCATTATGAACTACAAGAAGCTGTTGCAAACAAGACGTTTCCAAAAAACACCTACGGGAAATAGTATTCTTTTCAGAGTTTTCGAATTCCATCACAAATTCTTTTTCGTCGGTCATCAAATACAAAATCTCACACAATGGTTTGATATTTCACAAAAATCGGAGAACGTCAGTTCTTGGGAAATTCCATACTCGTAATGTTTCAAGAAAAGGAACGTCTCACAGGAAGTCTTGTTATTCAGGAGTTGTGTATGGGAACCTCAACCAATTTTACACCGCAATGATCCTTACAATAAAGAGTATTTTCCAGCTAGAATTAAGGATATGACATCACTGGTGAGCAATTTCAGTCATTCCAGCCAGCTCATTGTTTTAAAATCAGATCTATAATCTGTGTAGAGCGAACTATACGTTTCACTTGCTTTCACATGTTTTCGATGTTCAAGAGGGAATAAAATACAGTGATACCACCTTCTCAAAATCAGTAATAGCACACCAGAAAAAGTTTGCACGGAACAAGTGAGCTTGTTTTGAAAACGCAAAAAAATTCGATTTCAGAGCATACAAACGCTATGTGAAAGAACTGGATGAGTTGTACCCTGATACTTTGAAAAAGTGCGGGAATTTCATAATGTGAATAACTTTGAAAATTTGTTCAAGAGAAATACGGTTTAATTGTACACACAAGATTGCTTAGACAAAAATTGAAGTTTTTTTTTGATATTCACGTTTTTTAAGGCACATTGTGTTTTTAGACTTCACAGGAGAAAATATGATTAATTTTGCTTTAATGTATAACTCTATCTTTTCAAATTCAGTGAAATGAAAAATATTATTTAATGAAGAAAAATCTCACTCTTATTTCTCCAATCTATCACGAACTTTGTTCATAAATCAACCTTCGGTCGTTTTCAACTTTTTCGTCGCCGTCTTGAGCAGACGCCGTTGGAGGAGAGAGACACGCGCAGCGGCCGCGTCGCGGTCTCCGTTCTATCAAGCCTGGCGGAGGTAATCGCCGACTGCACCCCTATCGATTTGGAGGGGCCTGCTTGCCGCCAACTGGCCTACACATTCTCTTTTCTCGTATTGGTTTTCAATTTGGAAGCTTCTCCTCGAAGAAAAGCGAAACATTTTGAATGAGTTTCACTCGGAACCTTTGATTTTTTGTCCTCTCCCTGAATAGTGTCCGAATTCTTTTTTCACCTGTTTTTCCATTAATGATGTACTTGGTCAAAGACACCTGACATGAGTTAACGTAAACATTCGCCCAGCGGCCGCGGCCGAAAACTTTCCCAAGCGTTTTGAGGCAAATACTATCTCGATCGTACAAACGTACATGCCTTTCCAAAAACTGTACACCAAGTTTCCTTTTTTTTCCAGGCGCTCGAAACAATAGAACAAAAGTTTGGTTTTTTTCATATATTCCCCATGATAAGAATCGAATGATGAGTTTTCTCTATTGAACAAAGGCGCAGTGTGTCCAAAGTTCATTTTGTCGTTGACTTCGGCTTATCGTATTTTCCAAAAGCGTCACAGTCGCGTTTGAAGGCAAATTCAAACCATCATCAGCTTTTCAAAGTGCAGTTAGTGACAAAATTTCAACTTTCCGTTTCAGAGCATTTCTCTTGGTGAATGCGTGAGGTTTTCGAAATTCTCTTGAAAATTCGGAAAGCCACCAAAATAAGAAGCTGGAGAGCCATGCAATTACAGTAGCCTTCACGGCTTTTCTGCATTTCCCACAGCATTTACTGCCGCCGTTTTTGCATTTCCTTGAGCACTTGGCCGTCTGAATGCAAATCCGCTCGCTTTGCATAATCCTTTTCTTTTTGCAGACGAATGGCTGACGACTCTCAAGAAGAAATCTACCAGCTGTCTTCCCAAGAAGGCCAGGTCTTCAACTTGGACAGAAAAGCCATGGAGATGATCGAGCCGGTGAGGATTCTCTTCACAGCTGGTGGTCTCGACCAAGTGCCGTTGGAAGTCATCAGCCCAATTCGTCTGGAAGTTTCCACGGCTGCTCTCCAAAAGCTGGTCGAATGGTGCAATCATCACAAAAACGACCCGGAGGAAGGCGCTCCATTGGATGAAAATGGAGAGATCCCCGAGTGGGATCTGCAGTTCTTCGATGTTCGATATAGCTTGCTGTTTGACATCATCCGAGCCGCCCGTGACTACGAAGTCCCATCCCTCTTCGAAATGTGCTGCCGGATCGTTGGCCGCAATCCGCATGAGATAATGCGAGGTCTACTTCGCCGTGATGAAGAGGAGATTGAAATAGTGCGTGCCTCGTTTGCCGCTGCTTAGATTGGAGCCGGTTCTCCTGCCCACGTGATAAAAGATTGCGCTAGTACGCGTTTAGCATCATTTCTGTGCTCTGCTACCTTACATGTAGATTTTTTGTAAAACTGGCTCAAATCACATTCTATACCCTATCACTTTTTCTTCTTGTCATCTACGTCTCGCCATTTCCCCCGTTAGTTCATTCCCCGTTTCTATTTCGTTGCCTTACCCGTTGATGATAAAATGTGATCGAAATAAACTAGTGCTCTCTTGATTACTGATTATCGATTGTTTCTCGCATTGAACGGTTATCATTCCGTGGTCTTATCTTATTTTGATCTTTGGTTTTACATGTTCTAATCGAAAATTGTTCAGGAGTGTAACAACTGGAAAAAGGAATTCCGCCCTGGTTTCTGGAACGTTCGGTCAATCAACCACTGGAAAAATTTTACAAGTAAGTTCTACCAAACGCAGTCTAGATCAAAACTCAAACATTTTGCAACGAGAGTTCACATAATTAGCTGCAATTCAAAGCACGGGGTTGAGTCGCATGCAGGCTCTTGTAGTCCTACTCGTTTTTTTCTTTTCAATATTTCCTAAAACGACACAATTTGCCAAACCACGCATATTCTTTATTTTCCAGATCAACCATGTCGCAAAGCTTCTCATTTTCAATGCAGTTCGAAGTGAACCCTCCAGCCAAATACAAGTTGAAGACGGAGGAAGGCCAAGTGTTCCTGGTAGATCGAAAGGCCATGAAAGCTTCTGCATTTATCAATCAATACTTCATTGATAATGGATGGAACGACAGGAACTGCCGTGACATGGTGCCTGTTCCCGTTCCCTTCCCAACGGCGACAGTGGAACTTGTGATACGCTGGCTCAACCATCACCAGGATGATACACCAAGTGAAGAAAAACTGCCTTTTACAAGATTCCCTGCATGGGACAAGAATTTCTTCAAAATGGAACCATCTGCACTATTTTCACTGCTCAACGCGTCTCATCATCTTGGAATCGAGGAGCTGATGAACATGGGATGCTGTGCGGCAGCTGAAATGATTCGTGGAAAGAGTACTGCGGAGATACGACGGATTTACAACATCAAGTCGGATGATCAGAGTACGGTGGAGTTGTTGACTGGTGCTGGAGATGCTGGACCGTCTGAGAAGGCTGAGCAGGTCGCTGAGACCGCGACGCAACAAAACAAGCCGAAGCAGCCGCAACAGCAACAGAAGAAGTCGAAGAAGCAGAAGAAGAAGAGGCACTAAAGTTGGTTCTTTTTCTCGCAAAAACTATTTATGTTAAATAGTTATGTCAGCTTTTCAGTGACGTTTTTCTTTTAAATAAATATTTTTATAAATCAAAAAAAGCGTCTTCTTGTGGTTCCTAGAGGGAAACGACAGACGAATTAGAAAACGCAAGAAAACATTTGGAGATAAAATTACCTAATGAGAAATGTCATTTTCGGAAAACGAACATTTCAACAAAAATTGCAAAAGGTGCTGTCCTATGTCATGTGGTAAATAGAAGAACTAACATATTGAACCCAGTAGAAGTTTATCTCATAATACTGTTAGAGCAATACGAAGCAAGAGACTGAAAGAAAAAAAGTGTGAGATGTTTCGTGTAAATCCGTTGTTGGCCAGGTACTTTAGTACAAAGTCAAGAATCCGTGGGAACTTTCTGATATGGTCAACTTGCAGAACACACGTAGTATGTGTTTGGAGACATTTGAATACAAAATACGTGAAGAAATCAAGAAAAGAACTTACTAAAGTTACTGTGAGACACGGCAGCAGTAAATCCACCCTCCCTCCTCGGGCCCTGTGCTGAAACATAGCAGACCGCGGAACCCGTGAGATGTCGGCTGCGTGGGATCTATACCCTTCGTCGCTGGTTTGATTACCCACTTGCCTGTCTATTCCTTAGGCAGGGGGAATGGAGGATTCCTAAAGGTTTAGACAAAATCTGTGATAGACTTTCTGTGATTTGTCAAAACTAATACGGGTATCTCCTCCCCCTGTTAATTTTTGGAGGAGGTCCATTCGTGGGCCTCCAAAATACCTTGAAAAGACCCTGGAGAGGGATCTGGTTCTTTGGAAGAGGGGTACTTCAACAAAATTTGCAAAAGGTACTGTCCTATGTTAACCTTGAAACTGTCTGAGAAGACATCCGATTTGACAAGTTTCACCACAAAGTTGCATGACATATCCCTTGATAAGATCTTGACCGGTATCTCCCCTCGACATTTCTAAATTTGTCTTGTTTCCTTCTCGAACAAAAAAGCGTCATGTTCTGATTCAAAATACAAATACTGTTATCAATGTGCACAAGCCGCATGTCACCGCCGCATGGTACCGCTGGACACATGCTGCCGCCAATCAGTCAGTTCATATTTGAATTTGATGCGATAATTATCCATGACAGCTGCTGAAGGAGAGAATGGAAAGAGTGTCCTGTTGACCTTGCAGCTGCTGTGTGTCGGCAAGAAGAAAAAAAGTGGGAGGAGTCTGGTAGATAACATGGCACAATTGCATCAACGCGACAGACATTCAGTCATTCGTCTTCCGAGATGAACCGCTGTATTCTCCTGCTCCTCGGAGCGTTTTTGCTCGCCGAGGCTGGGCTTCACATCCATAAAAGATGGCCATTGAAGACGTGAGTTGGTTACAGAATCGAATGCCGAAGAACGCTGATAGTGTCCTATTGCTGACAAATGCTGAGGAATAAGCGATTTCGCAATAATGTAGTTGTAGTTTTATCCAGAACGTTAAGTGAACCGTTTAGTAATGAAGAAGCACTGACGTTTTTTGTAGACTTTAAAAAATCGGGATCAGTGGTTTCCCTCTCCTCACTAAAACCACTTTCTAGTCATAACATTTGAAAGCCCATCAGAAACCTAACGAGCATATCTCTCCCCATCATGCCACCTACCCATCCACCGGTCACAAGACCACCATCCATCTCAACCTCAGCGTCTCCTCTTCCATAGAAAACAGAAATATCGCGAACAACAAGCGCAAAAACAAGTGACCCAAAGAGCCCGTCAGTTGTCATTTCAGGATTCCTCTCAAGAAGCAGCCGACTCTTCGCGAGACTCTTCTCAAGGCCGGAACATTCGAGACTTTTGCCAAGCACCGTCATGGATATCAGAAGAAGTTCCTTCAAGCTCATGGAAATCATCATTTTGAGAAGTATGACAAGCAAGGCCACTCCAAGCCACTTGGAGAGATTGACGAGTTGTTGAGAAACTACATGGATGTAAGAATGCTGACGTATAGGCATGGTTCATAATTGCTTGTTTAGGCTCAATACTTCGGAACCATCTCTATTGGAACTCCAGCACAAAACTTCACTGTGATCTTCGACACCGGATCTTCCAACCTCTGGATTCCATCGAAGAAGTGCCCATTCTACGACATTGCATGCAGTAAGTATTTCATCACTGATAACAAGCTTGGTCAAGTGATATCAGGGGCGACGAACATGTTTTTGACAGGTTTACGACATGTACAAACACTACAACTTTTCAGTGCTTCACCACCGTTATGACTCCAAGGCCTCATCAACATACAAGGAGGATGGAAGAAAGATGGCCATTCAATACGGAACCGGATCCATGAAGGGATTCATCTCGAAGGATAGCGTTTGCGTTGCTGGAATCTGCGCTGAGGATCAGCCATTTGCTGAAGCAACTAGCGAGCCAGGAATCACCTTCGTCGCTGCTAAGTTTGATGGAATCCTTGGAATGGCCTACCCAGAAATCGCTGTTCTTGGTATGTCAAGAATCCACAAATACCAATAACTTTTCTGCTTTTTTCCAGGTGTCACCCCAGTCTTCAACACCCTCTTCGATCAAAAGAAGGTGCCATCCAACGTCTTCTCCTTCTGGCTCAACCGCAACCCAGACTCCGAGCTCGGAGGTGAAATCACTTTCGGAGGAATTGACACTAGAAGATACGTCGAGCCAATTACTTACACCCCTGTTACCAGAAAGGGATACTGGCAGTTCAAGATGGACAAGGTTGTTGGATCCGGAGTTCTCGGATGCACTTCTGGCTGCCAAGCTATTGCTGACACTGGAACTTCCCTCATCGCTGGACCAAAGGCTCAAATTGAAGCTATCCAAAACTTCATCGGAGCTGAGCCACTTATCAAGGGAGAGTACATGGTCAGCTGTGACAAGGTTCCAACCCTTCCACCAGTGTCTTTCGTGATTGGAGGACAAGAGTTCAGCTTGAAGGGTGAAGACTACATCCTGAAGGTTTCCCAGGGTGGAAAGACTATCTGCTTGTCTGGATTCATGGGAATCGACCTTCCAGAACGTGTTGGAGAACTCTGGATCTTGGGAGATGTCTTCATCGGAAGGTGAGAAGCAGCAGTGTCTTTCAAGTAGTAGAGTTTGATTTCAGATACTACACCGTTTTCGATTTCGAGCAGAACCGTGTCGGATTTGCCCAGGCTAAGACTGCCGAGGGACGTCCGGTTGATCCGGCTCCACGTCCATACCGCTCCGTTTTCGACGATGAGAGCGACAGCCAAGAAGACGAAGAATAACTTTATTGCAATAAAATTTTCAAAAAATTGTTCTGGTAAATAAGTAAATTACTTGTAATTTTGTCTTTATATTCCGTTTGTAATGTTTTCCCTCGCAATAAATATGACCATTCTCTCAAATGTTCAATAACCAACGCATTCAAGCGATAGAAGGCTTGAATAGTATATCACCGCTTCTTCCGTTGCCACCTTCATTAGTCAACCATGAATAGAACTTCTGAGATTCCGTATGCCTCGTTGGTCCCTGAAGCAAAAAGTCATCTCAAAGTTTTGCAATGACTGTTACCAATGGATCAACTTTTGGCGAACGACGAGTTGGACTCTTCGATCCGTTACTTTCGGATTTTTCCGAATTACCCGGTTCATTATTCCTTTGAATATCAGCTCCAGGTTCATCAAGTGGTTTTTTCTCTTCAGGATCGTTGATTTTGTCATCATCGTCATCTTTGAACTCATCTTTTTCAGGAGGTTCTGGCTTTGGAGGGCACATTGCGTATAAACTTCCGAAGCAACCAGAACCTGCCCATTTTTGACATGTCTAAAAGAAACGAATTTACAGGTTCCCTAGTTGTTACGCTTACATTCAAGTGTCCAAACGTGTGACATACAAATAATGCTGGTCCGAAGAGCACTACCATACCGGTAGTGACCATGAATAGGTATAATTTCTAAAAACATTCATCACACTGAGGCCTCTGAGTTTCTGAATACTTGATGTTCTGCAGAAAACATGATCATCAGCCAGACACTAAACAAGTATTGCGAAATGAGCACAAGGGACTTTACAGATCTTCGAGCCCAATAGCATTGCGCTATGTCTTGTGACGGTAGTTGCTTGTCACAGGCAATACATGCTAGTTGGGCTTTTAGACCCGCTAGTGTCAGTATTATCCATACTGGAATAACGAACCCCCATAGCATATCAACAGTAGTGACTGCAAAGCAGCTGAAAAATCATTTGTGTCTTGATAGTTTCATATCAGGATTACTGTATATAAGCCGTTCCATAGTATTCTTTCTCTGTGAAGTACGTCGCTAAAGTTGGTGCGACAGCAATTACAATTGGAACAAGATAGTAACATATCCAGGGAAGACTCCCGTTCTGGTCGGACTTTGCATGCACCATTCTGAATTCTGGGTTTTTGAAGGATGATTTGTGGGTTTTGAGCCTACGAGGAAGCGAACCATGCTTCTGCAAAAAAGATGCATGCTGTCAGGCACATGAAAAAGTGGTTGAAAATAGCGATGAACTTGCAAATTTTCTGGAAGAAAAAGGCAATTTATCATTTTGCAGTGAACTTGGGAGTTGCAAGGTTTGAACTTTTCTGAATATTCTTTGCACTTACAGTTTTATGATCAAACACGAAATTCAAAATACACATGCAAATGGCAAGCAGAATGATCGCCAATTCCTCGAACAATTGCACGTACCTCTGATGTCCCTTATTTCTGTAACAGCATTACATATTCCCTTGACATTCTCCCTTCACTCACTTGTGACAAATATTGACGAGGATTGTGATCAAACACCATAATATAATCCAAGCACCACAAAAGTACATCAAGTACTGAATATTAAGTGTTTTCTTGTTTTTCTATTGCTCCCTCACCTTTGCAATGTTGTTCTGACTGTCTGATAGAATATCATCATAGCATCTCTGAAATACATAAGGGCTTTCAGTAGTGGTAGTTGTGATATTCGAATCTGTAGTGGAATTTGTGGTAGAGTTGGTAGTGTTGTTTGACATGGCAGCAGAACAGAAGAATGGAGGAGCTGCGTAGGATGGTAGGTGTTTCGGTCATTAGGGGTTGCCAGGAGAAGCGTCTAGAATATTCTAGCTGGTTGCATTGTTTGAACAGCAGAATCTTGTGATCGAAGGATCCCATTGGTTTTTGGAGCGTAGGAAGAGCTGGGAACGAAGAACAGGCACGTTTCTAAATGTAGATAATAGAAAACCGGGTAGTGATGGCTTTCTGTGAAATCCTGGAGCAATTTTTGTAGTGTTTGTTCTATTCTCTTCTTGGAACGTTTTTCGATCAACCACTATCAAATTCTTGTCAAATGCAAAAATTTATTGGGAAAGATCATAGTGAAAAGACAGAAGAGATTGATGCGGTGTGTTTCGAAAATCCTATCGTGTTATTCATTTTTCGTCACAGAGAAAACGTATTTTTCGTAACCTTATTCATGTTCAAATAATATTAATTTTTGCAGAATTCCTCCACAACATGTTATGACAAATGTGACATTTTCTGACGAGAGAAAAAGTTTTGGAGCGAATTCTGGAAAGTGGAAATGCAAGGGGAAAACGTTCTGAAAAATTGGGATTCAAGTGATTCAGGGGTGGGGGGAGGGGGTGGTAGAAGTCTGGAAATATAATACAATTTGAAAATGCTGAAAAGACATGATGACAAATGAAAGAAACCACAGAGGAAAGGAAAAGTGGGAGAGTAGGAGAGAAGACGCTTCGGGACTTGTTGTGTTGCAATAAATCATAAATAAAATGGTCCAAACCCAAAATACTTCCTATACAAAGTGTGGAATATTACTGTCAATATTGCCAGAAATTGCAAAAAATTACAATAGAAGGAGAAAAAAGACAACCGTGTCATTAGAAGTCTGATAATTTTTGTGTGTGGGAGGAGAGAGAATACCATATTCCTAGATTGGGAATTGAAAAAAGGATAAAGCTCGGTAAGGGTATGACATTGGGATCAATAAAGTTTTGAGCAACTTCATGTACTTATTCATTTTTTGGCACAGTTCTTGGGAAACCCCCGCTCAATTTGGTGTTTGGTTTTCAGGAGAGAGATGTGAGTGAGTGAGGGAAGATAAGTGAATTTTTCCGGTGTTATAAATGGAGTACTTGCTTTTGCAACTCTTGTGAAGCAAGTACTACATTTACATGTACCACAAAACTTGGCGATGGATTAAATGTGGTACATTTGGATATAAAGAAGGGGGAAAGGCCGCGGAAGGTCAAGGCTACACGTCGTGCATCTTGCCTTCCTTGTTGTCACAGTAGTTGTTCCAGAGTGTCTTGGCCAGTTCGTAGCATGGGAGTTCTCCGGCGTGTGTTGCAACCATTCGGAGAAGGAATACTCCGTCCTGAAGACAAATAAAGAGTTTGTAACTTCCAAGGTTTCCCTAACCTGTCTCAAGAAGTGAAACACAAATCTCCTCAATGACTGTGAGTCGACCATCTTGTATCCCTCAATTCCGGTCAAATACTTTCCGACAAAGTTGAGTTGTCTGCAAAATAACAAGCCTATTAGCAAGTTCCTTAATGTTATGTGTCCCATCTCATTGCTGACAAATGGAACCCATTCACTAACCTGCTAGGCACCACAGAGATGTAGATCCAGTAGAAGAGTGAGCATACGGTGGCTCCGGCAAGGAGGAAGTACCAGAACCAGAGGAACAAGAAGATCTTCTCGTTGAACATGTTGATCATCAGTACACACTGAACGGTGTGGCGGTGTACGTTCCCCAGTACTTTGACCTCGAAGTCGCAGAGAGTGACACGTGGGAAATGTCCTGATTCCTCCCACTCGCGGCCGTTCATCAAGTCATTGAGAACTTGCAGACCGTACCACTTGCTCCGGTTTCCGAGGAATGTGTTCAGAAGGAAGATCTGACCAACGATGTTCACTGTGTAGAGGATCTTGACGGAGATGTAGAGGAATGTGACAGCGGCGCCGGATGATCGTGTGCAAATGATCAGGTTGAGCAGTTTCAGACGATTTCCGGACATCTGGAAATGCATTTCAGATGAGATTACCCAAAGTTACGGTAATGTTGTTGAAATTTGGTCAAAACCTCAAATTTGGACCACACGAGCTTTTCCACTCTTTTTTTTTGAAAAACTCACCACTTGATGTTTCACGTGAAGTGCCTCCTCCACATTTGTTGCAATCGTTTGCAACGCTCGATTCCTTGATTCCAAATCAAGCAACCTTGAGTCGCACGCCATTTGTACCAGTGACTGTACATGAATCCCTGTAAAAACACACCTATTTATCGGCCACCCAAAATTTACTATTTCTCATTCATTATTCTTTCATAGTATTATTCCCCTGTTTTTTTCCAGTTTTTTTTCAGTTTTTTTTTCCATCTCATCTCAGAAAACAACAACAACAGCTAGTGGAGAAAATTTATGTATACTCCCTCGAGGTGAGAAGAGCGAACCAATTGAAATGGTTGAGCGCTTGAGGCGAAAAATATTGAAGCGTGTGCGCATTCCACGATATTTTTGTTGTTCTTCTTGCCGCGTTCTTGACGCTTTCTCTTTTTCTTCGGGTTTCCTATTTTTTTTCTTGAAAACAACAATTTTCTTCCAGTTTTTCTCTTTTTTTGGCATGGGATGAGAAGATGAATTCTCATTTCTCCTAAATGAAAAATTCGAATGGCAATTCGGAATTGGATAAAAGGAAAAGAAGATGGAAATTTCGGGACCTTCAAAAACCGAATGCTGCCACGATGAAATGAGATATTTCTTATGCAAGATTAATATTCTTTCTCTTTTTTTCAAAATTTTCAATTTTCGGAAATTTTCTTCGCAGACGTACCTGATTGCCAGCTGAGTAGCCTCCATACAATAGTCGGCACATAGAAAAGAAGAGCCTCTAGTGCTAACACAAATGGTACCCATTGATAATACCTGGAAGATATACTTTAGTTTTGAACGAAATGTGACAATACGAACCCGATTTGACGATTTTCACGTTCTGCATAATTATGTGGAATGTAGTCGTGTAAAGGGAGGAAGTAGGTGTTCTGAACCCAACAATAGTTCTCGGTGTACTGTTCCATGGGTTCGGTGAACGTGGCAGGCACCCAGCATTGGATCGGAAAGCCTGCAATTGAAAAGTTTCAGTTTTGAAACTAATTTGGTCCAGAAATCCCAGGAATTAACGAATTTCTGAGAGATGGACAAATTTCGCGAAAAAAAAACTCACCGACATACTGTTTGGCTGACACCAGAATCGCGAACACTGAAAAAACACATTTTTTGTAACTTTGTTAGTTTTATTCATCTAATGTGCCTGATTTATTCCACCTGTCTCTCAAAAATTTGTTTCTTGATCCCTTCTATTTTCCACATGCTTCCTATTAGCTAAACTATTGTCGGCAGATCTCATTCCCCAACTAACGAAACCAAAACACATGTCAGATTAGAAACATCCTCATTCCCTGACTTTTTCCCCAATGAAATCAAGGTTTACAATGCGATCCTTGGCTGGTTAATGGCCAGTAATTCACTCGATGAAGATTTATTTGTTTCTGCCAAGAGCCGCCTCTAACCACCGGAAAATATCACCTGTTGTTGCAACTTTTCGTGGTTGGGGCATGGATCAGGAAGAGGGTGGGTTTGTTTTGATAAGCGGGAGAAGCTTCAATCAAAAATCACCTGTGATGATGGCAGTTGTGTAGTAGTAGTTGAGTTTGTCAATAATGTCATCGTCCACGTGAAACTGTATTGACTTGACAGCACTCGCGAAATAATACAATAGCATACTCATCTAAGTCATGTCGTTGTGGCGCCCGTAGCGCCTTTTTTCCGATCTGCAAAAATTTGGAACGTTAGGGGGCGGAATTTCATTTCGGATAAGACGAATTTCGGGAAAGAATGAGAAAAAGTATTAGTAGTGCTTGGTACGACGACCTGAAAACTGAAAACAGAAAACAAAACACGTCTGTAGATGGCAGGTCGTACTAATTATGCAAGGAGGTGGAGCATTCAGGAAAAATGAGATGGAACGGATAGGCCTAAAGGAGTCGGGGAGGAGAAAAGTCACAAAAAGGGGCAATTCTTCCAAATATCTTTCAATATTTGAATATTTATTTGGATACCGGAATATCTGAATATCTGATTAGGAGGCTATTCAATCAGATGGGGGCCGCACACTCTGAATTGGAAAAGGATGAAGAATTGTGTAGCGTTCAGTGCATCCTTGGAGCCTATTTTCAGAAGAGAGGAACTTGATCTAATAATTTTCTCAGGACGGGAATAGCTGTCTAAAACAACACGTAAAATTCATTCCGGGAACTGAACGAAATGATCTATCTCTTCCTTCTCCTATCCATTCCAAAATCTAATTAGGCGCCTATTCACAAAACTTGGGAAGGAAAGATGGAGGGAGGAGTGGGAGTGCACAAGTTCAGGTGAACTTTAGACAGACCACTGTCTCAAGTCTGAATTCGAAATTCTGAGATCTAGATCCAAATTCCGGGTGCAAGTTTGGCGCGGGCTCAAATTCCAAAGCAATAAAAATTAGTGGACCCAGTTAATAGTAGGGTGTGAGTCTCTCGTCTAGAGTCTAGGCAATAGAGTACGAGTATGAGTAAAAAAGAGGAATAGAGAGAGCGTCTTTCTCTGTCTCTCTCATTCTTTTCTTTTTTCTTCTTCCACGAAATTTGATGGCATTGGCGGGACGTGGAGCGGGATGGGGGGAGGGTGCGGGCGCGCGAAGAAGCAGAAGAAAGAAGAAGAAGCAAAAAGAAAGAAGCAAGAGACGCACACAGACACATATATACCCGAAAACCACACGGAGCAAAGGAAGAATAAGAAGAAGAAGCATCACATTGGCACACTATTTTTCCTTCCTTTTCTCTCATTTTCTTTCCTTCTGAATTTCGCTTCTCCTCCCCTCTTTCCCAACCATCGGTCCCCGCTTTTCTCTTGTGGCGAAATGACGTGATGGGACGGACGACGGACTCTCCTCCTGTCTTCTTTATGCACAAAAGCCGAAAGAAGCGAATAAAATTGGAGATGAAGACGAAATGAATGGCCGCCGCCGTATTCCGCAAGTCACCCTAAGGACGGTTTTATTTCAAAATGGAAGACGACGGCTTGGACGAGTCGCAGAAGCCGAAGTCAGATGAGCCAAAGATGATGATTAGGAATATCGTTGAAGAAAATAGCGAATTTTTCATTTGCGTCTCGACTCGCCACGCCAAGCTACAAGCGAGACGTCTCTGGAACGAAAGAGGAGAAGGAGGAAAACGAGACGTAGGTTCTTGTCTGTGTAAGGAGAAGGCTCAAGTCTCCGAGACCACCACCTCAAAACAATTCTCTTTTTCCCGTCGACTAATCAGAAGAAAATAGAGTCAAGATATACCGGAACTACAATTGGCTTCATTATGGATACGAGGTTTCTTGCACAATTTTCGGTAATTTTTTTTCTGCAAAGGGAATTTTGTCTCTAGTTTATTTTGGCGTGAAGCTCAGTGATCAGAAAATAGATGAGTCGTATAAATTTTATGGAAGTCTCTCATAAAATTTCAAATCTCTCATTACTGTATTTTTTTCAAAAAATAGAGAAATGTGCGGGATTTTTAGAAACGTTGGGTTTGTCCCATGGTTTCCAGGCTCAAATAACCCGAAACTGTACTCCGAAGTGAGGAACAATTGAATCAAGACAGGTTTCATGGAGTTTTACATTACAACCATCTTAGCTTCAATTCTAGGACTTCAGAAATTTATGGACCTTGGCAACATTCTGAAGAAATCGCGAAACTTATGGTCAGACTATTTCTTTTTCTTTCCTTCAACAAAAAATCTGAAGAAAATGAAAAAGGAAGTCCCGGAGCACAATGGGAAAGGGAAGTCACATAATATGAAAAAGTTTGAAGTGAATGAAGCACACACACAAAAGTTTTTGGGATTGAAGAAGTGGTGTGTAGGGGGGGGGGACCAATGGACCTGGTTGGACGTGGAGGATTCTAAAGTGTCGTGTTGCGGAATTTTGCATACCCTCTTCCTATCTCTTGGTCTCTCCATCTTCTTCCGTCCTCGCTCTCCGAGTTTTTCCCATTCCCGTTGGTTGAGCGGAAAAAAGAAGAAAAAGGAGAGGGAGGGCCACGACGACAACGACGATGGCGACGACTTCAAGAGCCAAAATCGATGTAGTGGGAAGAGGAGAGGGATGATGAAGCGTGTGATTCGAATATCTTTCTCTTTTTTTTTTTCCAAAAAATTTCATGTATTTTCAGCCGAATCTCTCTTTTTTCACATTTTTTACAGTACGCCTTGTCAGTTTGCAAAGCAGTTACTGTATGCGGGCAAAACGGAGTCCCAGGTAGGTCAAGGCATAGGAACAGACATAATCCTATTCTACATGCTAACTAATACTACCAGCGGCGCAGAAGTTTGGGACAAGGGCTTTCTTTTATGCATCTACCAGAGAGCATAGAAGTGGAAGAGGTTTAGAGACTTTCTGATATGTTATTCAATTTCGATGAATTTTCAACTAGTGGCCCGCCAGTGTCTTTAGTTTTTCGAAGAAAAGATGTGGATCTGAATTTCATATGATTAGTGGAAGAAAAACTTCTTGGGATTTCGAAACTGTATAGTATTTGAGCGAGAAGGCTAGAAGCTCTGTCAAAAATTCCATAGGAAATCAGGAAAAAATATATTCAGGGAGCCTGCGCAGTTTCATTAAGAAAATGACAAAAACCGAATGAAGAAGAGAACACTGCAGAATGGAATGCGCGAAAACACCGGAAATTGAAAAGAAAAAACAGCATCCATTCCGCTTCCATCCCGCCCACCAGCTTTCTTCAATTTTTGTGCTGGTACTACTGCCATTTTATGGACCTTCTTGGCATTTCTCATTATGAATGATAGTCTCTCTCCAGTATTATATTCGTCTTAAAAGACGAAATGCCATGTGCATAATTAGGTAAGAAGCAGGGAAAGTCGAGGAGAGGCTAGGCCACACACAGTGTATGTATATGAATGAAAAGTGGAGAAGTGGTGGAAGATGGGAGGATAGGATAGGAGTGGTGGTTTTGATAGGTGTTTTGGTGGGCCAAACGACTGAGGCGTGTTTTTTCACGAGCACTCACGAACGGCTGGAATAGTGCTCTCATCCCACATGTACGAGAGTGTTTTGAGCACTTTACTTTAGGGAATGAGATCATTTACAGATTCTTAGGATTGCGAGAAAATGGTGGAATGAGCTGGAGCTTGGCAGCGAAAAGTGAAGGATAGGAAAAAGAGGGAACACTTTTTGACGAGTGTCTATCAAAATATTAGTGAGGTCCCTCCACTCCCTCTTCCGTTTCTCTCTCGTTTTCTCACTTTTCTACGATATCAGAGCGTTGGATCTCTTTTGATTCTGCCACTGATCTCCCGGGAGCACACACGACGGTGAAAGATTAGAAAACAGAGCAACAAGGTAACAGGAAAGACGTCAGTGGTGTACTTTTTACAACTTGGAAGCGGCCCTTGCGAAAAACGATTGAAAGCGGCGGAGGGAAAGGTGTCAGTTTTCACTGATACTTGGGTTTTGCAGAGGTGGTGAAAAAAGTTGTATTGAGAGTTTTAGTGACTACGAAAGAATCTTTGTTGAAAATTGTTGGTTGTGAAATTTTCAACACGAAGAGCATCTTCAAAGTTTTCTTCTCTGAAGAGCAGTCAAAATTATCTATCGCAAGAAGCATGTTCCTGGAAAGAAAGGAAGAACCCACTAGACTAATAGCGTCAAACTTCTTGGAATCTGCCCCAATTCTTTGAAAGATCCTATACCAGAACACATCCGAGACTACAAACCTAAAATCTCGACCAAAAAGACAAAGTTTCCTTGGGTATATGTCCGTGTCCGGTGGTCCTTGAGAAACAATTCATCATGCACCCGCTCCTCCCTTCTCTATAGAAATGCGGATGTAGGTTACATATCTCCTCTGGGAATTTTTCCAAGCCCGGGGAGGGCCAATATGCGTGTCGTCTTCGAAAGTAGTGCTCTCGGTGAAAAAAAGAAAGAAAAAAGGAAAAAGTGAAGAAAAAGAAGGAAAATAAAATTGTTCAACATTTTTGCTTCTCTGAAGTGACGTGCCACACTTGTCATACACTTTTCGCGCATTTCTCATTCTTCTCCCATCCTTGTCCGTTGTCCCTACTTTTATCTATATATCTATCTATCCAACCATCGTCAAAACTCACAGGAAGGGACTGCTAGCCTCTTCCTGACTCACAAGAAGAAGCACGGCTAAAAACTAAGAGTGCAATCCTCTTTACAGCCGAGACTAACCCAATTACGGTGCCCGTAGGGTCAAGAAGGGTTAGGGCGTTATACGAAATACGAGAAAACGAGGAAAGTTCTGAGACATGAGTAAGAGGCCCTAGCAGTAACGGGGGGAATGCTGTGTGGCAAAACAGGAAGTATCATTATCCTCGGCTCTTGAGTATCTTTTGATTGGTGGTTGGTGGGTCTGGTACTTGTCTACTGGACATTTGGGTTTCTAAAGGAAGTTCTGTTTTTCACAAAAGTGGAAGTTGCAATGTGATGTTTTTGAACCTAGATCTAATTATCTCAATTTTTAGCTTACAGTATCCAGAGCAAGAAAGAAGTTCTCAAGTCAGGAAAACAGCCACCTCTACGAAAACTTTCTCAGGACTCAATTCTTCCCATGGCTAGATTATTTTCCAAAAAATCATTCCATATGGTTTGCGCAACAGCTCATACTACACGCGGGTCCCGTGAAAAACGACGGCCCAGGCCTGGAGAGCAGAGCCAAATGACAAATGCGAAAGTAGTGGCAAATCCAGAAGGAAGAAACATGCATATACACTAGGCACACACACATTTTGTAATTTATTTCGAAATGCGGCCGTAGCGGCGCCGCCGCCGCAATGATGATGGTCCCGCCACGGAAACGAAACCAGAAACCTTGAAGGAGAGGGATTTCTCACGGATATTACACTGATGAAACGGGGTCCCGGGAAAAACGCGGACGCAGACAAGACACGCCAGCGAGTGCTCACCTGCCGCGTTGCGCTGTCAGGATGAGATGAGAAATGAAAATTGAAAATGAAAAATGAGCTAAATCTGAGGTCTTCTTCTTCTTTTCTCTATTTTATTTTCTATTAGTTCCGTTTCTCAACGCCATGTGTTTTATAGGTCCAAGTGGGTGGCGGAGCAAATTTTATATAAACTTTTGTAGACCACATCAAAACTCAGCAATTCCCTCGTTCTGCTCCTCTCCCTTCCGGAAGTTGTTTCTGATTCATCGAACCATATGAAATTGCGGACGCCTAGGGGTTTTGTTCGTTTGGTTTTATTCCGTATTTTCTTTGCTATTTTTCTATTTTGTGCATTCCCATTCTTATTCCTATTCCCATCTGGGGGATAAAATGGAATGCGTTGCAAATTTATGAATTTCTAATTTTCCGAATTCCCATCCTAATTTGACTACGATCCAATTTCTTGCTAAAAAACTGAATAACTAATATACGGAAAAGCTTGGACTGCAAGTCGGGATGAAAACAAAGGCTGGATGTGTTGAGAAAAACGCCAGCAAATAGAGCTAATTCTTGGCGCCGTGCCTCCCAGAAGTTGTCCAGGCGTTGACCAAACTATGGAAAAGGGTCAAGGCTGGGAAAAGATTTATGGGATAGATCAAAAAGATACAACGAAGAGCCCCTCTAGGCATGCTCTAATTTGAAGAAGAGGGTCGGGAATAAGGTCAGACTTGCTCCTGCTTCTGCACTTTCTGTCTGGGCCGCCTATGTTGATCTACTATACTAGATCACTGAGTGCCAGAGTGACAACATTGAGAACAGGAGAACAAAGGCACATCATACTGCTGAACTTCTCAACAAAACATGAAGGGCACTCGATTCTCGATTCTTTATAAGGACTAGACAAGGAAGAAGTTGTCGGACTACCGTAGAAAGGGGTTGAAGCTCGAAAAAAGATTCCTAGGTTGAAATTTACGTACCGTACTTACTTATGTTAACTCTACTTGCCCTATGCCGCAAATGTGAACAGAGCGTAATGGGCAGACTCAGACCATCATGATGAATGTTGATGTTGTGGTCTCAAGACGACCGAAGCAAGCAAGATGGAAAAGAAGACGTAGGAGTAGTTTATAAAATGAGAAAATAATCGCGCACAATGTGCGGAATGCGCCAGATGCCGGATAAACAACAACCGTGGGGCCGTGCGTCGTGCCCGCTCTCCGCTTCCTCTCCCAGCCGCTGGCGTTCTGGCCGTTCCCTCTCCTCGACTTCAATTCTGATTCATGGAATGGAACGGGAACGGAATGAACTTGCCGAGATTGGAATGTAGGATGTACAATGCTAGTGGCGCTGGGGGAAGTACGAAAAGGGTAGCGGTACGACTAGAAAATTATTTATAACTTGATATATTTTTCGTGAGTAAGTTCCGGAGGGAACACATGCACTTGACGTGTTCTAGAGGGTGTACGGAATTATTCCTATACAGGTGAGCAGTTTGAAGCAATAATTCAAAATTGCGATTGTACTGTCTTTGGTATGCGTGCCTCAGTTCCTGGGAACTTTATCTACAGTACCACTCATCAAGCAATAGATTTTGTAAAGTCTGGGTCTATAAGGATTACAAAAACTTTTATAGAAAAGTGACTGTACGAATATTGGAACCCTTTCTTGGGCTATATCCAAATTCAGTACTGTAAATAACTGTCACTATTTTAACTTGTGTCTTGAACATGTTCCATTAGAACCAGGACACTGAGCTTCGAAAAATTTGTCAAATTCAAAACACTAACCTTATCCAAATCAACTCGTCTCCGCCGCAAAGGTCTTGGTCACCCAAAGCTACCGTAATCCGGATGTAATCCTGCAATATTGAATTATAAAGTCGGCCCTGGTCAAAAGTGCTGTCCTAGTAACAAAAAGCAACAAAAAAAAGTCCAAAGCGATTGTGAAGCAAAGTCGAATCGAAATGGGAAGGGATAAAAAGGTCCAAATGCATGTATGTATGTATTTACAACAAAAGACGCTCTCTCACGTAACTTGATTTGAAATGAGGGGGTAAACTTCGTTGAACTTCTTCTTCTTCTCCTGCTCCATACTTTTGCAGGCTGAAGGAGCAGGGGAAGAAGAAGAACTTGATTCGTCGTATAGAAGACTTTGGCGAGGATGGGATGGGCGAAGGGAGGGCGGCAAAAGAGGAAAAGAGGGGCGGCAAAAAGGTAATGGAAGTTTTGAACTGCTCTTCCCCTCTTTAAAGGAGCCGTTCGGTGCTAATGGAGTGGTGGGGGTACGCGCAGAATATGGAAGCAGTCAGAAAAGGTCCCGTTGAATTGGATTCTGACCTGGCCCGGCTAACCAGATCAGTGAGGAGTAAAGCCTATAACGTGTTAATCACCCGAGGAAATCTGCTCAGTGAGAAGTGAGTAATGAGTGGTTAAAAAAGAACGACACCTGCCGTAGTGTTATCTGAGACAATCTGAGAGAAGCTCAGTTCGACGGAACTAACTAACCCTTCAAAATGTGTTAAGTGGATGGATTGGATGTGAAGCATAGAAAGGAGGAGACGGACCCTAGTTTAGTTATTCCAATAACGCGCCGGTGATTTATGAGATTTTCTCTATTCCTTTCTATTCTGATTCGATCTCCTGAGCAATTTCGTAATAAAGTTGAAAGCGTCTCGGCCTCATAAAGGGACCTTCATTTTTCCTTTCTTTTCGAGAAACCCGTGAAAAGTCTCGGTACACACACAGATAAATAACCACTTTACTAACCACTTTGCTCACGCTCCTCTGCGCTTTTTTATTCCGTTTTCTTCACTCTTCTTCTCACACACACACACACACACACACATAACAAAGCCTTCTCGCAATTTTCAAAATAGAGAGCTCTGATATCCTCAAAACAAAGAAGGGACCCTGCTAGACCAGTACGATGGGCGGAGAGAAGGGCTTGACATTTTTGTCGTTTTTTTTTGTTGAGAATATTTTTTGGAGAGTTTTGTGGGAAATTCAGTCGCTATAGCACTAACTTGGTTTAGAGAAAGCCGAGGTGCAAGGTATAAAATTTCAAACTTCAAATTTCAACGTTGCTTTTGATGTTGAACATGGGAAATGCCAAAATAGCAGGAGCTTGAGCTCGTTTTTCAGAGAACATACAGTTTCTTGAAGATACTTAGTCAACTAGAGTCTACCCGTTCTTATTTTCACCTACACACGGAAAATGTCTACTCTTTTCTTTCTAGAACAATAGACGCCACACTTGCGCCCCACACGCAAGAAAATAGAAAGTAAGGTCAGAAGTACGGGAAGCTCCCAAAAAAGAAATGCGTAACAATAGGTATGAAACAAACCCTCCCACCGGTTTCCCCCCGCAAAAAAGTGCAACTGGCCGGACTGGATTGGTATGGAGTTCAAAATAAGGGCACGGCAGCTACGAAGCGGGGGACCCGAAAATGCTTCGCGGCTCAGACGCACGCCAGAATTTGCATTTTGAACGAAGTTGCGGTGACTGATTGGTAGACGACCGACGTAATGGAAAAGAGCCGAGAGCCGAAGAGAAGCTTGATGTGATTTCATTCTACTTTCTTTTCTTTCATTCAGTGAAATTTTGGCAAGCATAGTGGAAAGATTGATTAGAATTTCAAGACACTCCAGAAAACGAACTTTCTCTTGAGAAGTTTTGAACGCTACGGAGTTAGAAATGGGAAATCAGTAGGTATGCTAGAAAAGAGAAACTACAGTAGTCTAAAGCTAACAGTTTCTAAAAACCGGCAAGTTTGAGCCTTGGTGTTCTGTGAATGAGGTAATTAGTGAGATCTAAAGACAGCTTTTCAGATCAAGTGTCTATTCCAATCGGATGACTCATGTGGAATTCAGCAAAGCAGCAAAAGTCAGAACCATCCAACCAGATCATAAATTTTTCAAAAAAACTCTGTCAAGACTAGTTCAAAACGGACTGCGCAACGGACCAAAAACAGAGTCCATGAGTGCCAAGTGGCCATTTCCCTTTGAAGTTTTCGTCCGTTTCGTCCCTCCTCCCGCGCGTCCGTAGTGTGTTGCGCTCGCTTTCCGTCCCGCCAATAGACAAGAAACGGGATTCAGTTATCGAAAAGTGTCCCCAAGGGGCGCATTGACGAGCTGCTCTCTTGCTGGCAAACATCAGGCTACTTTTGGTGGTGATGGTCTGGGTCTCGAGGCGAAAATGTGAGATGAGATGAGATGTCAGTTCACTTTTTCTTCAAGCCAACAAGACCACTTTTTTGGAATTCTCGCTCCTAGCTTGCGTCGTCGAAAAGTACAGAAAAGTTGGACCAAAGAGCGGGCGAAGGGTAGATGGGAAACGACATGGGACACCCTGCACTTGAAATGTGATCTTTTGCGACATAGTACGTCAGATTATCAAGAAGTGAATGTCAGTGGGGGGGAGCTTTTGAAAAGGAAAAAACTGGATGGGATATCTAGAATTCTGGATTTGAATCAAAAAGTGCTGCTTAGAAATTCTTTCTGGAGCAATGGAAAATGAGAGGAAAAAATGGTGACTGTTAAATAATTCAACATTGGAGTCATCTTTTCTATGATTTTGATTTCACTTTTTCATATAATTTTTGAAACTTATGACTGACTAGGATTATGGATCTAAAATCTAGGACCACCAATTTTTTTTGAAAACGAAGAAAAAGACAAAACGGAACAAGAAGAAGGCGCGCATTATTTGAGTATGCATTGAAACACATTTTAACGGGCTCTGATAAATGGCCCGTTTCGAATGTCTAAACAAGTCGAAAAATGGACACACATTCTTCTCGAGACGGAACAAAAAAGTCCGGTCGAAGGGACTGGAGAGGAGTGGAAAAGGACTACTGAGATGGCTACTCTCGACTTGTCACTCAGTCAAAAGGCGCTGGAGTCTGTGTGTGTGCCTCATTCATTTTGAGACAGACAGCGGAAAAGAAGAAGGACGAGACGCCGGAGGGTTAGGGTTTTGGGACCACCTCGTTCACTCATATTGAAACATTCCATCAACTTGAAAAGTTCCTCCGTAACGCTTCACTGCCTTTTCTATCCTATCCCCCAAACGCGATTCCTCGGCGCGCTCTCTTTTTTTCCTTTTCGTTCTTCCATTTTCTATGAATTTGAGAATATCCGAAGAAATGTGAAATGTCATGATGAAATGAATAGTGGATATGGTCATAACTGAAAAAAGCTAAAGTGCACATGCTAAGGAACTGAAAAGTGCATTCTAAGAAACCTGGGACTACTGTACCGCTTGGCGGGTACAAGCTCAAACTTGAACTTTGCGTCCGAAGTTGGTACCGAAGCAACCAATACTTGGCTGGGCTTGTTTCCTACAACTATTCAATTATTCGGACTTTTGTGTCATTTCTATAGCTCGAATTTCTGATTTGTAAATGCAAGTACCGTTTCCATGTTGATTCTTGTCATGTTTAGGAATTCTAATTCTACAGTAACCCAAGGTACTAGGAAACATCAGAACGTCTTCATTAAAGTTTGATGATCTTCTGATAACCAGGGAGATCTGATCTAATTGTGATGGACCTAGTTCCAGCTGATCCTACCTTAGAAAAGGAGAGAAATCGGTGTTTTGATGTTTTGATATCTTTTCTTGATGGCTTATTAGACCTAGTTACCTTGAGGTTGAGGACAATAAAGCTCTGATCTTTCAATACTAACAGTTATTTGTTGATTCTAGGTCCCACTCTGTCATGAGTTCTCAAGATCGTTTCCCACTACTGTGTGCCCTTCTGCTGTGATGTCTTTTAACCCGAAGCCCACTTTTAAAAATGTTTTCCTTGAACTGAAGTTAAGAAGAACCAATTTTCCATGCAGTCCATGCAACTAACCTTCTCTTCTGTGGGCGTTGCTGCTAGGTCAGTGACAAAATGGCAAAGTTGAAAGTCGTTCCGGTTTTTTCCCTGCAAAACTAAATTGCACTTGGAGAACGGATGCTCAACTGAAAGAAATATGGGGCGGGTCCTTTTCGGGAAAGAAAAGGCGGGATCCTGAAAGAGGAGGGAATTTGTGCACAAGCAGATCCGCCTATCTAATAACAGTTCTTTTCGACGTACGGCGTGTCAATCAAAGCTTCCACCGTTATTAGTTGTACACTTCTTGGCAGCAGCCGGAAGCGAGCCCGGCACGAGGCACAACTGGACGATAAATCAATTTGGACTTCAAGACGTGCAATTTTATGGTACAGTTGACGAGTGAGATGAAAATTTCAGGTCCGGTCCGTGTTTTCTACCAATTTAACCCATTTTTTTCCCGTCTTCCCGTCTTACACAGAACACAGAAAGCTCAATTATTCCGTGAGGCTCTTCTCTTTTGTGCTGTGCAAAATGAAATTGTTGGTAGTGTGGGTACGAGGAAAGGAACTCGAAGAAGCTGGTGGTGGAGCTGAAGCCGGACCTACGAGAGAGTGACGTGACGTCTTCGTTCTCGCCTTTTCTTCTTTCCTCTTCTTCCCGCCACCCACTTGACATCGTAAAAAATGAAGAAATGGCGTGGCGGACGGCCCAAAGGCGCTAAACGAGAGTGGGAACGAAAGCGGCATGCCATAAATCCAGCGCAATCCGGGACGCGTACCAATCCGGACATCGAGAGCCAAGATAGTCGATCTTTCTATATGCCATTTACTTTAAGCCGGTTCATCTAGCTGGAGCTCCACCGAAAATTGGATTCACGATACAAACAACCAATTATTCGCATGGTCCTGTGCTAAAACCGCGCCGAGCCCTTGAGCCTTCAGCATTTCCTCTGGCTGGAACTAATCCGCTTTCTCTTTCTCCTTCTTGACTGCTTTTCTTTGTTTGCTGCACTAGCTAATCCCGTCCTGTTTAGAGGTGCAAATTTATTCAGGACAGACACAAGAAGAGTGGATTTTTTTGTCTTTTTCTGATGAATGGATAAAGGAAAAAAGAAAGGAAGAAAAGCGAATTAGCGGTGGTGTGGAATACAGACAGATTGGGTTTTGGGGAGAGAAAGGATTTTCAGGGAAAGGAGACTAGACCAGGAAATTTTTCAGATGTAATGAGTTTCTGAGAGCTGACGCTTCGGAATCCTCAGATATATGTGACAGAAAAAGTATGAGTTATCTAATCGGACAGTTAGTTTTTCCAATACAGAGTAAAATGGAAAATTTGAATAAAAGAGACCGGGTGACAGATTGGACCAAAGTAATAGGTTGGGTACACTGGGATTTTGTTAGAGGTTCTTGGAGTTGTGCTAGATAGGCTTGTAAGAAGGATCTTACCTAGTGAAAACAAATGAAATGAAAAATATTATATAGAGTGGACTCCGGAAAGGCGGAGTAAGCTAAGATGACGTGTTTTGTACGCTTTTTTCTTAATTGAAAATGAGAGAGATGAGAATTCGTACAGTTTTTACAACCAAATAAAGCGAATACTAAAAGAGCTTTCAAGCGGATATGGCCGCGTGGTAAAATGGCGTGAAGAAAATGGATAGGAGCAGTAAAACTAGATCATTAGGAAGTATTGGTGACGGTTTTAGTTTGATGAAAACAGAAGAAAGGGGAGAATCGTTTGGGGAAGTCATCCATCCATCACTCGTGAAGTCCGGCCGAGCGTAGGTTTTCATTAACGATATGCGCGACAGCGGAGCCAAACACCTGCAAGAAAACGCTTTTTCTCATGGTTTTCCACTTTTGTTACCAAGTCGATGTTTCCAGTGTCTGTGGCGGTTGTCTCGAAGACAAAGTACTTGTGACGGTCGGTGATACAGCGGCGGAAGAGCTTCTTGATAAAGTCGCGGGCGCTTTCTTCCGAATTGTCGCCTAAAAACTACAAATTTGACTTTTGCGCTTCTGGAGCCTGAACCTTCATAAGTCTTGAAGCTTCTGCGCAGTGGTGAAGTCTTCAACTTATCAACGAAGATGTCGTACTTGTTGAGGAACAGGACGATAGAGGCATGACGGAATAGGTCAGAATGGGCGATTGTTTTGAAGATTTCGTAACTTTGTTTCATGCGGTTCTGTAAAAACCAAAATAAGCGCTATTTCCACTTGATTTAATTACGAATTTGTGATCTTCGGGGTCGAGCTGATCGTAGTCACTCATGGAGACGATGAACAGGATCATGTCGACATTGTCGAAGCAGTGAATCCATTTCCGGCGCTCGCTGCGTTGACCTCCAACATCCACCATTCTGAAAACCTATGGTTGCTCAAAGCGTCAAGTTTGTTCTCCAACTTGAAGTCCATCTTTTTGTGATTGAATGCGATTTCGTTGATTCCTGTTGTAGAAATACGGCAGTGAACAATGTCCTGGATTGTTGGGACATAGTTGTCCTCAGTCAGACGGACGATGTTATCCATGAAGCTAAAAGATTTGATTGTCTTAACCTAACTATTTTCTAATTTTTTACTATTTCGCGCTGTCCAGAAGAGCAAAGCGGAATCGGCGAGTGTCATAGCACTCTTGGATGCTGGAAGCCTGCCAGACTCTGTCCATGCATCTTCCGATGACCACCGGGAGGACCAATCCTTCCGGATCACGGAGTTTGCGCTTGAAGTCCTCGAATCTGTTCACATCCTCCTGAAAAAGCGTGCTTTTGTTCTTGCTTCCTACATAACTTTGTAGCGTAGGTAAGTCCTGAGAAAATCTAAAGTAATCTGAGAAACACAAGTGATATGCGTGTGAAAATGTAGCTTAGCATGCTTTTTTCTATTTTTGCACCTGCACTGTGATATCGTGGTGGATTCCGAATGCGGAGCAGGCTTCGATGAGTTGGGTGAGAGCTTCCATGCAGTTGGAGTGAATGATGGAGAGGTACTCGAGGGCGTCTTCCTTGGCGTAGCCGTCCAGGTGAAGCACTCTGAAGGTGTGTCATTGGTTATGTGCAAAGCGGTGCATTTAGCATCAGAAGCTAGTTTCTCGCCCTCGAATTCTTTGTCCTCAAAGAAAACGATAGCAACATTCAAAATTCTCAGAAGCGCCAACGCAGTAGAGCAAATCCGCAGATCGGTCACGCAACTTGAAATCTACCGTAGGAAGTGTGAGCAAGTCGAAACTTGCTGAAAATTTACTTCGCAAGGTAGATGTTTTGTTGCGTTACCAATCAGGATATTTGCTCTACATTTTGTAAGCGAATCAGCACTTCGGCTTCACCAAATCCTTATTCGAACAAGCGCAATCTGTATTGAGACCCCGGAATACCTCATCTGACGGAATATTGTGCTCTTTCCACTTTCCGAAGTTCCGAGAAGCAGAATTTTGAATCGGTTCAGGTCATCTGTGTGATCCTTTGATAGCGCTCGATCTATAGCTCTTGATTTAGAACTATTGGCGCGTTCCTGGAAGCATATAAAAAAATCAATGTCACCGTCAACCCCTAATTTGTTACCTCGGGAGAAAGGCGCGATCCCCGTAAACCAGCTGCTCCGGCACCCATTTTTCAAATTGGCATAGAATGCAATGCACCTGGAATAGGTGGAAATGGCGGTTTTAGATTACTAGCGTTTGCCAAGGAAACGAGTAAGATTTTGAAGGAGAGAAAAGATATCAGAATACATAATCAGAAAGATATAAAACAGAGGATTGCGTAAGGAAATGAGATTGAAAACATATCCGGAAGTAGTAAACAATGTCCTTTTGAATGTGGGCAATGAGAGCAATGGCATCTGGATTTGGGAATTTTAGTGAAGAATGATTTGAAATCAAACAATTCTTACTGTAGCAGGTGCAACAGTAATTCTTATCCGCGTTGCGCTGTTTGCCTATAAATAGCGCTTGATTTCCAGAACAATTCCTTCAACAAGGTCGTACTGCAGTCAGTTCCCAATTCTCAGAATAACTCCTCTGACTGTTTCGGTTATGTACGCACCATTTGTCAGCATCCAATAAACATGTTCTTCTCACAATGACACTTCCTTTGCCAGTACCCTCTGAATTTGTTGACCCATTTCAACAAAGTTGTTGCTCATGATGTCGTTTCCAGTACAAACTACCCTATCAAAAGTGTCACGATTTTACCGTTATGTTTTATGTGAAACACTGATTGCTTTGTTATCCCAGTTGTTTTGGACCATTTCCATTTGTTTCTCAGAAAGTCACATGCTTCTGACTTTGAGATCCGCACCAAAACGGAAGTGCGGATGTTGAAGTGCGGAGCCTACCATTAGTAGGCTCGTCACTTTGAAACTAAGAACAGTGAATTTGAGCGTCAAAGTGAAATGTGTAACTTCGTATAGCGTCGCCTCAGGATCCGGATCTTGTCTTGGTTGACAAACGGACGCACAAGGGACCGAGGAGGCTCCGCGACATGTAGCTAGAGGGACATTTCAGAACCGGAAAATTCCCAACTTTTCCACGTTTCCCTACTACGCCATTCTGCAACGGGGACCTCTCACAACAAAAGGTTCAGGTACCAGAACACGTCGAAACCAATTTTGAGGCAGTTTTTTGCCTTTTTTCGGTTCAGGACGTGTCCCAGTACCCAAACGTTTTGTTGCGAGAGGTCTCCGTTGCAAAATTGCGTAGTAGCGAAACGTGGAAAAGTTGCGAATCGTCCGGGTCCAAAATTTCCTTCTAGCTAAATGTCGCGGAGCTTCCTCGGTTCCTTGTATATCCATTTGTCGGCCATGACCAGATCCGGATTCTGGCACGACGCTATACGAAGTTAAACATATCACTTTGACGCTTCAGTTCGAAAATTTCCAACATGTTGCTGACATACCGTAGCACCGGAGCCCAAGCTCTCCGCCGGCTTTCCGACTAATCACCATGACAATTTCTTATGTTACGTTTTTATGTCTTTTTCCGTGGCTCGGGGTCGCAGTGCTATACATACATGCCCTGTTTTTCACATTAAATCGTCAACCGTCGCCAAGTGACACTAGGAAACGGGACGCGCTCCGCCGCCCGAATTCCCTCATTTCCACCAAAAATTCCCCTACAGGATGCGGCTTCCAATGTTCCCTCCTTTGGTTCTCATCATTTTCTCCTTTTTTTCAAGTAAGTTCAGAACAGCTTAGGTCAAAGTGAGGGCTGGTGAGAAAATGGGAGAGCAGCACGGGCGTGAGAGAGTTCACGAGACAGAGAAACCACGAAGTAACACAAAATCTAGAGGAAAAATAAGAGGTTTTGTATTCCGTTATAATGTACCGAGACGACTACATTACTGCCTAGTCGCATGATATGAAAGAAGAAGCTACGACTTGCGAAGACTACGGTAGACTGCGTACCTGAGAAATCCGGAGTGTCGGTCGGAAGACACGAAGGCAGTTGAAGTCGCTGGGGGGCAGGCAGTGGTGGAGGTGGCGGTGCGCGCACCGAGGCTAATTGAAATAGGGAGAGCCGAGGCGCGAAACACTGATAAAGTGGGCGGAGCCTCTGAGAAAGGCAATAATCAGTGTTAGCGTGTTCTCGGTGGAGAATGCCAGACACAGAAGACGGGGTGGAGCCCGGAGCCAAGGCTACGGCCTGTCAAGAGCCTGAAGCTGAAAACGGGGTTTTGTGACTAAAGGAGATTGGCAGAGCAATACAGTAATCACACTTGAACATATTGTGACGGATTTCGTGATCTCACGTGTTCTCCGTTTTCGAAAACTTGGCCTGTGACATGTCGCTGTATCCATGGAACCAGCGCAAATTTTCGGACGAAAAAACATTGAGAAGAAACACTGACATTTTAGCTACAGTAGTATAAGAGAGACTTGCAGCAAATGCCGACAGTAACTTTATGATATGAAAACATTCATAACACTCATTGTCAGTGAAATCAAGAATCATAGACCGTTTTTCTCTTCGAGACAAATTGAATGAATCAACTAGATCATGAATCATAACCCACACAATCACAAGAAAAAATAAAAATTATCGCGCCTTTTAGTTTTCATGTGGTTTTATTAATCTCCATGGGAACGCATGAGAATGGCCATTCCTAACCTATTGTGGAAACGAACGTCAAAAAAAATTCAAGAATGAAATGCTAGGATTCAAATTTCACCCACCCTTTTGTAGCTTCAAATTTCCTTCCGGGTACGGAGAATAAGACAATCAGAAGCGAGGTGAAAATAATGTGGATAAGAAAATGAGAAACTGGTTAGGGAGAAGTTAGGGAGAGTTTCAGGCAAGCGCTTGTACTAATTTTGTGAGAAAGACAGGTGGATTGTAGTCAGCATAATATCGGAAGTGTCCATGTACAGAAAAAGTTGGCGGTATTTGTCAATTGCAGACTTTATGAAATAAAAAGAGGTTGTGTACGAGTCTCCGAATAAGCAGAGAAGCAAGCGCCGGAGTGGGTTGAGAAATCGGTTTTGCCACCCCGGCTCAGTAGTATTTAATCAAAAAACGAAATAGTCAGAGAGAGAAAAGAGTTAAGTCAGGTGCCCCTTCCCCTGCAATTCCAACCTGAATTTCGGGATTTTAGAGGGAAAACCTAAAAAGACACTTTGGCAAACAGTTTACAGTAGACTGATGTAGAAAATGAGATTGAAATCCAGTTGAAAAGTTTGACGAATAACGTGTGAAAAAAAGGAGGAAAACTTCTTTCACATTCCCATGTGAACTTTCAAGTCATTCTGGCACCTGTGAAATTGGTCTGGAAATTTTTTTGAAAATTGTGGGAGTAAAGAGAATAATTGTTCTCATAAGACCGGAGGAATCAGAGTGTTATGAAATTTTTCACAATTTGCATGTATCTGTACATCATTTTACAGAGTTTCAAAACTTTTACATAGGTTTTTGATGCTAGCGCGAAATTTTGATTCCGAGGTCAAATTCCATCGACTACGCGTAGCACAGTTGAGCACAAATCTCATAACCACAGAGCACGAAAATCCATTCCACCTCTGTAGACAATTGAGTTACCAACCAAACGTTTGCATTGGGGAGGTTGTGCGCGAAAGAACAGCTGTTCACCAAATCGAATTTGCAGCCGCCAGGGCTACATGCCCTTGCGATGGAATCGTGCTCACTGGCAGCGATAATGAACAGCACTGCTGGCAAATCGAATCGCGGTTGGAATCCACCTGGTCGGACGCCGACGAGACTTGTTCAACTCTTGGGGGCCATATCGGACACCCGGGGGACAGTGTCTTTGCGACGGTGTTGAGTTATGCGCAGAATGTTTCAAGCTTGCCTGTTCTTACTGGAATCGTGTCTGGAAGTGATAACGGAGACCTATCAGCCCTTGGAATGATGTGCCAGGATAATGCTTTGTACAACAAGTCTGTCAACGCAACGAACATGTTCTCGAATGTAAGGCAACAAAAATCGCAAGAATTCTCTGCGTGATCATTGCCTGAAACCGCAACGCAGAGTTTTCAGGAAGCTACCAACGAAACCACCTGCTCATTCATTTCTAATTCGTCTTCGGAATTGGTTTTCCTCGAATGTAACATCAACGCGAATGTTCTTTGTGACCGACGTAATCGGACTTTGGTTTTGTAAATTTCAGGTGTCAATGAGTATTTTCAGCATTGGTAGTCGAGGATTACTGTAGTATCAAAGCAAACTGTTCATCTACTACGACTTTCTTTACGACCACCACTGCCCAATCGACAACGATATCTAACACTTCATTGACGTCACCGACCGGCTCCACCACGCAATCCAATTCGTCACTGCCAACAGGTGGAACTTCTTCGCTCTCCCCGACAACAACAAATGTAGGGTCGACCACAAAAGCTTCGGGGTCGGGTTCCGGTGGAGGAAACAGTTGCACATGTACGGATGGTTCGACGACTACTGTGGCTCCAGCTTCAAGCGGATCCGGCGAATGCTCTCAACCAACTGGGTGTTTGAAGCATCAATGGAAAATTATTGGAATGTGTGTTGACTGGCGGGCTATGCTGGCGCTTATCGGAATTGGATTGCTGTTGTTCCTGTGCTGTTGTATCTGTCACTTCTGCATGCATGCTTGTATGTTCTGCACCCCGGCGGCAAAGCGAGAGAGACTGTAAGTGGAGGGAGGATTGCGAAATCTCACAAAGTTTTTTCTTTCATTGTGCGTGACCCAATTCTTCATAACACCTCTGTCATTGCGCCGATTCCATTGCCACTACCGAAAAAGGTTGATTACGATGTGGAGAAGTCGGATATGGTTATCCTACCTCCAGCGGCAATCCAACCGGAGCCAGGTTGACAAAAAACTGAAAATCCGTCATTCCATTGTTGCTTGTAGTGATCATAACTGTCCCTGAGAAGCACGAGTCTGTGTATGGATTCCACACTAAGGAGATTATCCACGTGATGCCTGACAAGCCGTCGACTAGAGAAATTGGTAAGTGGCATTTAAAATGTACTCTGATTAGTTAAAAGAAATAGTTGGGAAGACTAAAAACAAATTTCAAGAAGAGATGGAAGAAAACGAACTAAATCGAAAATGGCTTCCCTTGAGAATCGAATTTACAAACTGTCTAGACCAATGAAACGAAAATTCAGGAACTATGACTGATGCGATGGATTTCAACGCTCCGATACTTCCCGTTGGTGCCCCGGCAATCAAGAGGAAGAAGGTTATCAAGAAGCCCAAGAAGATGTTCATCCCGGCTACCTCTGACCCGATGGATAGTATTGAAGAGGATGTTGCCGCTGAGATCCCCATTGACATTCCGCAAAGCCCTGATGCTCGTTCAATTGCTCCTCTTGGTGACGTCGCTGACCCGGTTCCTTTGGGTCCGCACAACTTCATCCGTAACCCGAAACCCATGATGCCGGAGGGAAAAGTCCCCCAGAACGAGTTCCCAAATGGCTTGAGACGTGGGGAGAGTTCACCAGCGGGAGGGAAGCCGAACAATCGCGACAATGACGAGTTTGATCCTCGTGGATTAAGGTAGGACTGGTTAAAAGAACAAAAACTGATTTGGAAGGATGAAACCCTTGTACTAATTGTGAACACTTAAAGATCACCGCCACCCCCAGCCGGACAGAATAATGACGCTGCTCCTCGACGAATGACGTGAATACATTCTGAAATTTCCTATTCTGTCGTCTGTTTTTTTTCTTGCAGGTTCTCCCCGATTGCTGATGATTCTGACGACGAGACCGGTGCAAGAATCCCATCTCCACCGCGTGAGCGGAAGGCGCCGGGGTAATTGGAGATTCTGACAGAGATTGGGAACCGGTGCACTATTTTCAGACCACGAATTGATGGAGGCTCGGATGTTGCTCCACCTGACTCTGACGTCCCTGCAAATGCTAACCGACCGATTCTGAAGAATAAGTTAGTAGTTGCGAAATCAAAAACCACCTGAAAACTTGCGAATCCAATCAAAAACTGTGAAACTTTTCAGACGCCTTAACGAAATGGCTTCTCCAACCCGTGGCTCCGGAAGTTCACCTGCCGCGCCAGCAAAATCTCCATCGACAACTCCTGGTGGACCTGCTCCACCATCCAGCAACCCGTTTGCTAGCCTCGGGGGATCGTCGCCGGCACCGGAGCAAGGAGGAGCTGGAAGGGGACCTGAGGATGATGTTGGAATGAGAGCGGCTAGAGGAAAACTTGGAGGGGTACGGTTGGGGATGAAGAATGCAGACACCTAGGAAAAGCTCCCCGCAAACTTTTAGCTTTAAGCTTATTCCTTATCTTGGGCAAGACTCAATTTCGAACATTTGTTCCGAATCCCTCATGACCATCAAACCATTCATTAGCACAGAATTTCAGTTTAATACTGGGTAATTAGTCTGAAATTCTTGAAGAAAGTCATTACCAGTCTACCGTTACTTTTTTGTTATTGCGGAGAGATCTTGTCATATTAGAAAGTACATAACAAAAAAGTAATGCCCCCGGGGTTAGATAACACATTAGTCTGAACTTTTCAATAGTAATGATCCAAGAGAACATCTAGACTTGATGAACCATTCAAAAAGAATTTTCCCTCACTCAACGATTCTATTCATCCCTTTCAGGCTGTTCGAGGCGGAGGTGGCGGCGGAGAAGCTCCATCCGGCTGGAAACCCTGGGCCAAAGGTGGCGCACGTCGCTAAAGCTAAATCCGTGGTTAAAAGCAATGCAACATTTTCCATCATTCCCAGAATTCATTGTCCCTACCTTGGATTAGCCTGATTAGCCCTAAGAGATTTGTATGATATTAGCCAAAATGTCTAAATCTATTCGAGTCTCTAACCTTTTCCCCCTATACTCCTTAGATCTCTCGTAATCTTGTGATAATCTGTTAATCTCCCACCATTATCACACTCTTGTGCATTGAATCCTTTCTTTGCAATGTTGCCAGAAGCACGTTTCCTTGCTGATGTGTTCTAGAAGAATCTAGGCACTAAATGTCAGCCGGACCCGTCTTCTGTGCGCCCCAAAGTTTTTGTGCGAATAAAAACTTTTGTTAACAAGATCCTGTGTGTTTGAGGTGAAAGAAGAAGATTACGTTGTTGATAAGGACGCGAGATAATCCTTGACGTCAACATGTCAAAAAGAAAACGGTCATTGGGCAGGGAAAGACGTCGAAACATGTTTTCATCCGGTGACACCCTCACGTTTTCGGAAAGAACGAACGTAACGTCATCATCAGGAAATTTACGATTAAAATTATCATTATTTCCCTTCATAACCATGTTTTTAATGCCACCAGCATTATGTTGACATGGAGAGGGGTTATTTGTTAATTTACATACAATTATCGAAGTGGTCATTTTCATGGAACAGGGCGGGGACTTGTGAATATAATAACAATTGCATCCCAATTTTAAAAAGAAAATGTTGAACCCAGTTTATTTGTGTTGCCGGTCTATGAGCCATGGAGCACCTATTACGAGAAAGAAGCTCTTGTGTTGTCCTTATGGTACTGGTGAAGCTTCACGGTCTTATTTCCTAGCAAGTGAAGAGTGAATATTGATACTGGGAATCAAAAACAGTACTGCCGATTGCCTTGCCAGCTTGTCGGTCCCCAGTTTCCCATAGTTGTATGTTTTGCGGAGTTGCTTTGAAATAGTTTATGTGCGCACTGTTACCATGGGTTTCTTCAGATGGCACGCCGAATTTTGAATGTTTTTGATTCAAAGAGCGCTTGTTATGCATTCCTAGAAACTTTACAACGTTTCGGTACTAAAACCGTTGAAAACTTCAAGGAATGTATGCCAGGCACTCTTGTAATTCCAAACATTCCAGATTCGGAGTGCCATCTAAAGAAACCCTGGGTAGCAATGCGCACATAAACTGTTTCTAAGCAACTCCGAAAAAACATAAAACTTTGGAGTCATTCTGGGAAGTTTTCCACTTTCTTATTCAGTCTTCTCAAAATTCCGTACTTGTTCTACCAGGAAGTGCTATTGTTCCCAGACTTCAACCTCTAGTCAAAACATCCATAGACCTTTTCAAAAAATGTGTGAAACTCCTACCCCCTAGGGAGGATAGCGTTCGTTTTCCTTCTTCAACACGAATGCTTCATGACTTTTTTCAAATATTTATGAAGATCAGAAGTCATGCGAACTTTTCAACTTTTTGCTCCGAGTCCCAGAAACTTTGCTCCAGGTTTTCCTTCCATGTTCATATTTCATGATGGGAAAGAATTTAAACAGGAGCAAGATGAACCGAAACGCAAACAAAATGTGAAAATGAATCCATGGTGCAACAATTCCATTTCAAGTCGCACTGAATTATTCCCCATGTTCTCCTGCTCGCCAGCTATCCTGGGGACCGATCTGGTGTTTATTCGGTGCAACACAACACACCATTTTTGTGCTGCTCCTGGTTCTGCTACTCACCAGGCTCCAATTTCACCTACCATTAGACATTCTGATGAACAATTGGGGAAAGTAGAGGTTAGACTTCATTTTTGATCTCTTCCAGTTCTATTCAACTAACAATTTTGTTCCCATTATCCCCTTGATTTTGGCTCTTCAGTGGGATTAGAAAAGTCTTCTTTTTTGTTCATTTTTTTTCTACTCCTTCCACATTTTGTGTGGGTGTGACCATATGATAAGTGAGTCGAACCTCATGATTAGCTTTGGGTCCAGTTCGAATCAACATCGTGAGAACATGACAAATTTACATGAGAGATTGATCTAAAGATTTGGCAGATTGCATAGCTCTGAACTATACAAGTCACTGACTGCAACGTGTTTCTCGGGGTGTCTAGGCAAAGATGTTTGAATTTGAAATACAAAAATTGTTTGTCACGTGGGATGTAGTCAGAAACTATAGTGGATATCTGATTGTAGTACTAGTAGTAGTAGTAGTAGCAGGTCAGAGGATTACGATGTCAGATCCAAGAATATCCGGTGATGATCAGACTACGTGGATTCTGGAACTTCTTCAATAGAGGGAAGCTCAGGAGTTTACGGAAATTGAACTTAATTGAAGTAGATTGAACTTTGTGTAGTGAACGTAGTGGTCTTGTTGAAGTGAAGGAAATTGGGGTTCCGAGGAAGTGTCTGGATGTTTCGCAATGATCATGTGGAAGTTTCCAACAAAAGTCCTGTAATTCTCAAGGTTGCGAAATCTTCCTTGAATAAAGATCGAAATCACAATTTTCTTACTGAACTCGAGACGCGGAATATCGGAAACGGATGTCATCCTGATTCCCATTCCATTTCCTCTACTCCAGTTCAAATCCACGTTTCTTCTGACACCATAATCTTATCAAAGAATTAGATGTTTACTACTGCCGCCGCCAAACGTTTTTCAATCACACCCTGGCTCTTCCCTCTTTGACTAATCTAATCCAATCAAGTGCGTGAGCCTCCTCGGGGCTGCCCTTTCAACCAGCTCCACCCCCTGGATTACCTTCGGGAAGGAAAAAGGGGGCGTGGTACACCGCCGTGCTATAAAACCATGTAGGAGTTGCCAGATTAGACACACTTTCTCTTTCCTTTGGGGGCGGGGCTTTTGGCTCTAGGGCTCAGGCTTTAGCTAGAGCTGGTCATTTTCTAGTGTCTTCTTACCTCGAGACTTACATACTTCTCATTAGATCTGAACCTAATTTCAAGACAAACTCCTTGTTTCAGTGGTCTTCTCATTCAATTAAAAGATGAGCAAAATCTTCGCCTGCTTGGCCCTCCTTCTCCTGGCCGTTGTTGCCGTCTACTCTGCGCCGTACGAGCTTGTAAGTTCCCGAACTGTCCGTATTCCTGTAAACCGTGTCATTCCAGAGAAAAAGAGCCATCAACCCGTTCCTGGACTCGATGGGCAAGCGGGCCGTCAACCCGTTCTTGGACTCGATTGGCAAGCGATCGTTCCGACCGAGCAACGAGGCTATCAACCAGGAGAAGAGATACTTCGACAGTCTGGCCGGTCAATCTTTGGGAAAACGCTCCTCGCACTTTGAGCTCTTCGACAACTACTTCTAAGGCCGCCCGCCCGCATCTCTCGACGCCGTCATTTTCTGAAGCTCTTGCTGTGTTTTAACCCCTCCTAATTCATAATTTATTTATAACTTATTGGTTGCAAATCAAAATCAACTCTATTCCAATTCAACCCCCACGACGCGTCATCCCCTCCCCTGAATGGTAGAAGCGAATGAATCTTGTTAACAAAATCATATGTGCATGTGCATACTTTCCCACGAACACAACACCGCAATCAACTTGGCAATACATCATTTGCTGCGGGGAAACTCCAAATTTTCACACAGGTATAACATACATATCATGGGATATCAAGAGGCAAGAAACTCTTATGAACCGACTAATCCCTGATATCAAATGGCTCGATTGCCATTGTATCACTGATATTGACATTAGCATCTCCGAAACAGGATTAGCATTCACCCACGGATCGAGTGCACCGGATATGGATATGGACATGACTATGGGTCTTCCAGATGAGATTAAGGGTCTGGCAGAAGATTCTTAGAACATAAAAACTTTGTGCAGAAGCTTGACATTGTCAATGTCAATGACGCATGCTTCGGATCACAAGAGCCATTGACATACGAGTTATATCATCATCTTCTACCAAACCACAAAAAAACGCACGACTCTTCCAATTAGAAAGGTATTCACCATAGCTGGTTCCATGACCGGGTTCTGCTCTCAATACCTGTAATCAAGAGTATATCTGACATTGTGCTATGAATAGAAACTGCTTCTTGTCAATAACAAATGAGGTTGCTACACTAGAAAGGTACGAAAGTTATTCTAGGACTACAAAACGAAGATGTTGTAAATATCTTGTGATAGTTGGATGATGGAGTTTGCTCAAGGGTTTCAAGGCTTCGATATTTTGGGTTCTGATTTAGAATCGTATTTTTCAGCTCAGCGATCACGATTTTTGACTGTGTCATGTTTTTGTTCAGAAATCTGCGAAAATCTGGAACTTTGGGATATAGCGTCGGAAATTGAAAAGAAAAACGATTATAGATTGTGGGAAAGCAGGAACTTTTTCCAAATTTCAAAAATTACATGGTGAAGTGTCTGGGAATGTATGGAAATCTCAAAAAAACTGCTGGCGGTTCTGTTCTTACAAAACTTTCAATTTGCACGTTGTTGTGGGGGTGTCCGAGCACAAATAGCATGAATACCAACAAGAAGTCCGAACAAACTCCATTAACTTTTGGAACAAAGTTACTTCCAAACTGCATAATTTAGTTGCTCCCTTCTCTAATATTTCCTGCTACTCAACAACAAGATTCGATTTCTCCACCCAAAACCATCAATTATACTTAAAATGTTGCGATAAGTTGATAGAGAGAAAGGTTGCAATGAAATCATGTAATCACCCACCATAATCACATGATGTTCCTAAAAACTGATGTATTATTGGCGTAGCTGTATAAGCCAAAGAAATGGGAAAAAGAGTGCTGAGAAAACATGAGGGAAGTTGTTTGAACAACTGGCGAAAGAATGAGCTGACCGGACAGGGACAACCGTATTTGGGCTGGTTTTCTGTTGATTTTCTCTGCGAAATGTGGGACAGATTTCATGTTCCATGAAAATTCGTTTAGCTATGTTTCTATTGAACTGGTGGCTCTAGATTGCAAAAGTTTCCGGGTTTTGAAGCAAAAAACACTGAAACGTACTATTCGTTTCGAATTTCCTCACTGGTAACTACTATTTGTACATGTCGCGTGTACACAATTTTTTCCAGAATTTCACAATATAAATACATGTAATGATCATTCAGAAAGACTGTTACAGTACAATACACATCCGTAATGGGCTGCGATTTTCTTCTCCATTTTCTTCTCCATTCCCGCTTCCATTTTTCTCTCCTCTAACCATCAAACAACAGGCAAAAACCCAAAACACGGCGTCTACATGTCCTTCACCACAAGATTGATGAATTGACGTGACCTCCCGGAGAGAGAGAGAGAGAAAAAAACAAATCACCTGTGATCTTGACCCGTGCCAACTGTTGCTCACCGTTCCCAAAGTTTATGACCAAGGGTATATTCTATGAGAATGCCGCCCCGTTCCCAACTTTTACTTTCCACTCATTTTCTCGGTTTTGGAGGTCGTTCCGGTTAAGTTGGAATGAAATGAAAGAAATGCATTTCTTTCCCGATGCGAAAAAAGTTCCTCTCCCTTTTCGTTTTCATCCACTAAAAGCAATTTGCGTGATTGAGTCGAATAGGACAAAAGACGCCTTTTATTGCTTCCCAATCCCATTTTTCGCGGGAAAGATGTGCCCTCGAGCAAAAAAGAGGGGAAGAAGCATGAAGAACTTTTTGACAGAGCTTTTTCATGCTCAAAATCTCTGCTCAACTGATTTGTCAGTGGTTTACAATCACACCTCCAAAGCCCAATTTCCGGTATCTAATCCAACTCCTCTTTCCAATTTCCGGTTGTTTTTCATTTATCCGAGTCACAGCTTCACACAGCCATTCATTCGCATCTCTTCCGAGCCCAAAACCACCTTGAACCTTATTCTGAACAAACATACCCCGTTTCCTCCTCTAGGCTAGCCGAGAACGGTAGAACAATCATCCTCTAATCCGTGGCCGTCATCTCCTATTTCGCACATCTTGCCTCGTGCCACTCAAGACCATGCCAATCCATCATTAGTGTGAAGGCACAGGAAAAACGTGCCTTCCCTTCCCTTAACGCTAATATATCATCATCCTCGCCGAGCTTTCTTCACTTTTTTTTCGATGTTTACTACAGTAGGAGTACGAAAAACCCAGTTGAGTTGAAGTTCTGGTTCAAAAAAACCTACACCAACATTCTCATTGGTATTCAGTTCTAAACCCATACATACGTCTACTTTGCATTCTGAATTCGCCGTTTTCTCTCCAGAACATTGTTCATCCCTTCGCTTCCGCTACTAAACCAACTACATACATATTGAGGCTAAAAACTAAAAACCGCTTGAGGTTTTCAAGGTTTTTTTGCTCAAGAAAAGAATAGAAAAAGACGAAAAAACGTGTCAATATTAGCGGAACTTGGGTGAGGAGTGTGTGTCGTCTGTGAGATGTAGTGTTTGTGAATGGAGTCAATGGCAATGCCGACATGTGGTCATTGAGTAACTACTGTCGGCTCAGATGGTATTTTCGTTTGAAAAACTTGGAAACTTCAATTAGATTTAATCCATAGCGCACAATCGTGCTACTCTCAAGTTTGGCCAGAACGGACTACAGTTCCTCCTGCTTCCGAAATAGGCATCTGAGTCACCAAAATTTCATTGCCCCATTGGAATTGTTTTATTTCCTTGTTTATAAAACACATTTGTCTTTTACGGTTGTTCAAGATTTTCCCATGCTTCAGAAGAGACTTTTCACTTTGTTGGCAGCTCAGGCTATTTCTCTGATAGATTGCAAACTGTCAAAACTGTTGTCACTCGCCCTACAGTCATCAAAATTCTTCTTTCTCGAGATGTTGTGTGTTCCTCTTTCTTCTAGAACCAATAAATCCCAGAGAAGCCCGATTTTAATGAAAAATGGTTCTGCACAAAGAGAAAACAACCAGAACAACCAAAGCCAACAGCAACAAATGTCCAATTTCCATGTGCGTGTGTTATTCAACTCCAACCCCTCTCGGCCGCCGGTGCTCATTCTTCATATTTAGAATTCATCAGCTGCTCATGGGTGGGCAAAAGCGCGGGGGCCTTCCCTCCGGCTCGCCAAGCCGTCCTCTTTCTCCTCTTCTGCCCGACTCTCCGTTTGGTGTTGCGCCCGTCCGTTGCTCGCCCCGGCTGCTTTCCCCCTTCTTTTGCCCATTTTCACATTCCGCTGAAGATTCTCCTCCTCACCATTACTATGTCTGGACTCTCTTCCGATCCATATGAACTTGGCCGGCTGCCTAAGCTTCTGCTCTCGTCTAACTCTCCAAAAAACTTGCGAAATCGATGTTGGAGGACTTCCTCAAAAAATCATTAGCGAACTTTCAGGCATCTGCGCGAGAATGTCCTAATCCCATGCCATCCTACAGAATAATTAGTGTTCCCATGTTCCTCCTTCAAGAGCATACCAGTTGGCCCGCCAATCCCCTCATCATCCCATTGTCTCTTCTTTCTGACCTCCTGTCCCTTATTACCAGGCCATCCGTTTCATTTGCTCCGAATATTCATTCAAGTTTCTTCTAATCTGACTTTGACCCAGTCCAATTAGACCCTACTTCAAAATCGCGAATTCTTCATTGAAGTGTCCTATTACGCCTTTCTTTAATCTGATATGCAGATTTTCGAACCTAATTATTGTGTGTCCATGAGAACGGGGGTGCTACTCAAAGAAAATGCCAAGAATTCAAAAAAAAAGGAGCGGAAGTTGTGAATAGAATCTGAGAAGACGGAAGTGAATTTTTCATTTCCGGTAAAGAAGAATTTTCAATTTTTACCCTTTTTTTGTGGAATTTTTCTTGTGAACGAAATCCAGAAAATCTAATTGACTTATCTGTTTGCCTAAATCCCAACAAACTTTGAAATTGTCCTAATCAGATTAAAAACTTTGCGAAACAAACCTAATCCAATCAGCCTTGAACTCCCAACCAGCGCTTCCAATCATTGATCAATTAACACAGCAGTTCGCACATTGCAGTACACATAAAAGTTTACAACCAACTTCAATCTACTCTATATCCGCTTCCCGTCGTCCATAAACTCCCACACCTCGTCATACGCACTTCACATCCAATCTACTTTTTATCAATCTTTTTTCATTCACTTTTCCTGATTTGTTTTTTCTCCCACTCGGGTCATGTGGGTCAGCCACCACGCACAACACATTGTTTTTCACTACTTTCCTTCCGCTCATCTGCATTCTCTCACTTTTTTCTGTGGTTTTGACTACTGAATACCCGGAGATTCTGGTAAATTTTGAATTTCAGATATGTATGTCTGACATGGGTCATCCAACGGAAAAAGCTACCAACATTAGTGGGGATAACTTTTCCAGTATGTTTTTCAAAAGTTTTCATTTGAAAAATGGATTCGGACAAAAACAATTTCAGGCGGCGACCCAAAAACACCATCCGTCGTTCACCACCAGCAGTCCGCTTCGGAGCCTGGCAGAAGCTCGTCTCCACAGCATCCCAATCAAAAAGGCATCCTGAACCGTCTGCCGGATTACTTCCGCGACACGGTCGACTGGTTCATCGGGTACGCTTGCCTTTGTCTTTTTTATCCAGATGCGAAAATTGGAAACGGAATTTGATGGGGATCGGGATATGATGGGATCTTGGAGCAGGTGGTGTAGGTATCGCAATACAAACATCCATTAATTTTGGGACGGATTGATGAATGTATCTGGCCGTCGGATCTCGGATTACGAAATTAGCAAAGTCTCATGACTAGGATATCTGGGAGAATCTGTGAATATGGAGTGAGGGATAGAAATTCGAAGAAACAAAAAACCCAGAAAAAATTGGCGTTTCCTTGTACTATTCTCAAACCTATTTGAGAAAATTAGCTGCTAAACTAGGTCAAAGGAACAAAAACTCAACGTATCCCAAGACAATTACATAACACTCACCTGTACATGTCTCTCGGCACACACTTCCTCTGCGTCCTGCGTCTGGACCAGGTAGCACTCTTTACTTTTCCCCGGGTGTAATGGTCCCCTTCAGCCGCCCCGTATCTCATCGTGACCCTCAATAATCGAGGCACTTTGCCTCTTGGCGGCCTAGGCTTGCCGGCTGGTTGTGTTTAATGTTGCGGTAGGATAAAACAAGCTCACCTCTCCGCTTACGACTATAGTCCCGATTTTATTACTATGTTTATTAGAATCAGTGCCTTTTCAATTAATCTACCAATCTACCGTTTATTTGATAGCGGTTGGCATTCTTGAGGGCAGGACTGGCTTTATGAGTCATTTTTAGGTCGGGTTAGGGGTTGGGTCAAGCTTGTTGAACTATTTGGATACAGTACAAGGTGATGATGAAGTTGTGATCGTAGTTTGGTGTTTTTGAAGAATTTACAATGCTGGAAGAGCGGGCTTTTCTGCTTTTCACATTTTTGGAGGAAAAACTTTTCAAACTTTCATTCTCGTATTCAGAACTGACCGATTCATTGTGTGTTCCACCCAACCTCTCGCAAAAGAATATCACTTGGCCTTGAGTGTCTACCTATCATCTCACCTTCATGAAAACAATCATCCATCTTTTTTTCCGTTCCTATTCCGTTTTGAAAATCAATAACTGTTCCATATCCACCGCGATTACGGGAGAAAATGCGATCGTATCGGTCAAGTTGAATATGTGTCCGAATTGCTGTTATAACCGAATTTAATCGTCGTTTTATATTCGTTTCGTCACGCATTGTAGGTTACGGCGCTCGGTCTTTGTCCGTTCTTCCTTTGCCCATTTTGGTTCCTATTTTTGATTTCCCAAAATCAAAACAAACAATTTCTTCCTGTTTTTTCTTCCGGTCAACAATGCAATTCCGTTTTGGAAAATGAGTAAGAGTGACAAATCGTATATGTTTGTGAGTTTTTTGTTTTCAATTTTTTAAGTTCCGATTGACCATCCCACACTCATCAAACACCAAAAAGATACGGTCTTTTGTACAGAATTTGTGTATGCGCGACGGCTTAATTCAGTTTAGAACACGCCTCGCTGAGTCTTTCGCTTCGCCACCAAAAATGATTGGCATCTAGACCGTATACCGTTAGCTAATTGCAGTCCCCCTTCAAGTCCAACCATATTTTTATCTTTATGACTTTGGCCAGTCCAGTCTATGTTTAGTGGTGTTCATTTAGCTTCTCCTTCATGAACTGGTTATATTGGCCAGGAATGAGGAGAAATGAGAAGGATAAATGATCGAATGACTTTTGGTGTAACTTTTTGATGCTGTTTTTAGATGTAACTTCCAATCAGATCCGTAATATTCCCCATTTCTTCTCCTCTTGTTTTTTCTCGTTTTCATCTCTTTCCTTCCCTTTCTTTCATAGAAATGAGAGTCGTTAAACTTTCGAATCACATTGTTTCATTGAAACAACGACGAGCACTTGGCGTTTGTCACATGCAGATGTGATGGCTTCCTGAACTTTTTTTGAGTTTAGTACTTCTTGAAACGTTGGAGCTTTCTCCCTAACAAGACTTCTGAATTTCACACAATTCGTCTTCTCATTCTCTTGCAATTAACTTTAAGGCCACTCACGCAAACAATTATGATTGTTAGTTAGTAGTTGACCCGACCCCCCGAATCCTTCCTCCTTGTTTCCCGCTTCCTTCAAGACTTCCGTTCTTTTCTACTCTACAACCCCACTTGACCAACTTTGTCCTGTGTCCTTTTGATTTTTCCCTTATTCTTGGAACTAACACTCAAATATAGTTTTATGTATATTTGGTAAGATGATAAGATAAGAAAAGGGTCGGGAAGAAAGAGAGAGAGAAGGAAACATGGTCACATTATGCATACATTGATAACAAAAGCGGTTTGGGTTGTTTTGAAAATAAGAACAGTGCGGGAAACAGGTAACAAGAAACGGGTAGACACTCAAAAAATGTAACGTTGAAAACAAGAAAATAGTACTTGTTTTCATGAGTTCAAAATATCTGAAAATTTTAGGACAAAAATTTCAATTTTTCGACTTGACTTCAGTTGTACACAGTAGATCTGGAACCTACTAGATTATTTCGGAGAAAAACCGACAATCTTGAGAGTTCCGAAACCTAATAACCCCGCACTTCCTCAAGAAACTGTTCCACCGTTCTTTTCCTCTCCATTTTTCCTCTACTTCCTCCCGACGTTTTTCTTTTTCATCCTTTTCCGATTGGCCCGAAAACCTATAAATTCTTCCACTGTGTGTGAGTGTGTGTCGTCATTTCCTTTCCGCCAGTTGTCCAGTTTCCATGAGACTCATCTTTTGACTCATCGCATTTTATTTGCATTTTTCTTTGTGTGAAATTGAGAACTGGGAATTGAAATTGAAACTTCTAGGTTAGATTCGATGTTGGAATTTTTGTTTTATTTTTCTCCAGCGCGCTGGCTATAGCTATTCAAGACGTCCTCGAATCTAAAAAAAAACACCTAGTCTTCTGGATTTTACGATTCCTCCTCCCCAGCTTCTTGTTCCACCATCTGTTTGTTATTTGTTCAAACTATTGTCGCAACCGAGATACACAAAATACCTACATTCTTATTTTCTTTGTTTTTGTTCTTGCCGAGACGGATACAAGTTTACTTTACTTCTTGTTTTTCTCCGAACCGCCTACGGTTTAGTTTGTAGCCATTTCAAAAATTCCCGAAATTTCATTTGAGTGGTTTTGACGGGAACGGAGTGGGAGGAAGCGGCTATCAGATTACGCGAAATTTCGAAAGAATATAGTGTTGAGTGATCAAAAATCTTTTGTGGTAGGAGGGGAAAAATGAGTGATTGATCTGACGTCTAATTTTCTCCCAAGCTTTCGAAACACAATTCGAATCTGCTCTTCTCTCAATTTTTCATTGAGGGTCAATCGGCTTGCACTTTTCGAAATGACGTGCAGTACATGTTCGCCAGCTGTTTTGAGGGTTTGAGAGCATCACGATCCTTGGAAGAGCGTCATTGGTGTCTCGAGACTGCTCAAAGAGCTGTGAGCAGGCTTTTGGATTTTTCGAAATTTTCTCTGACCCTTCACCCACTCATTTATCCAGTTTTCTATCAAACTCCAACCAAAATAAAGCCATTATGAAGGAGATTAAGATTAAAATGAGTGATGGGTAGATAGGTAGAAGCTTGGCTAGTATCGGTTAGCTATCTCATCCAGGACGTGTACACGGAAGAAAAAGACACCCTCCTACCTTATCTCAGTTTCACATCACAAATAAATCGTCATCATCGTCATCCCCTTTTCCATCATCTGTTTTCCTCCAAGTTTCGGTCACTTTTATCTGGAAGCCATCTGAATGCTACACCTCATGGGTCCGTCCTCACCACCAACACAGCGTGTTTTTTGCATTCGACCTTCGCTTCCATCGGGCAGCCAGATGGCGCCAACATGATCTGATCTATCTCACATTCTAAGCCCTTCTTCCACACCACCCCGACAAAATTTGAATTTTCGTTTCGCATTCCAATGAGAATCGAATTTGAAAGAAAGAAAGAGGAAGGAATGAAGGGTGAGAAGATTTATATTCAACGAGTATTCACCCCCGCTCCTCCGAATGTTATTGTTTGGCGCTGGGCGTCCTGTCGATGGGTGGCAAAGGAAAAAAAGAGAAACTCGTTTTTGTTTGTACCCTTTCTTTACTTCTTTTGGTCTTCTTCATATCTTATCCCATGCATTCTTGAACGCATTCCTCTGATATCTTTTGATCTTGCTACGCGGACTGAAGGTTTTTTGGGTTCAGGTCTTTCATTTTTTGCTAGAGACACGTCGTTTAGTGAACCCGGAGAAAACTGAGACCACTATCAGTTATCATTTGAAACAAACTTGACCAGATAAGCTGCGATTTTTGATTTTTTGAACCACGTTTCCCTATCATTTTATCAATTTATACGTTGTCTTAGTTTCAGTTTCAACATTTACTATATTTCATTTCTTAAAGAATCCGAGTTAGGTCCTGCCAAAGAACCAAAACTTCAAAGTTCATTGAATCCAAATCGCAACAACCCAACGCTCTAACCTCTCCGTACTGATCTTTTGTGTCAAATTTACACAATCTTACCAGAAAGAAAGTATGTGCTCTTTCTGTGTAGGCACACAGACACGATGACATTTTTGAGCAAACTTGTAGTTTATTCTATTTCACTTTTCCCAAAAATGCAAGAATGGATAGAAAATCGTTTGGCAAACACCAAAAGACCCATCTTTACCATTTTTCATCGTGTGCGTTGTTCACACTAGACACATAAGCTACAACTTTTTCGGTGCTATCAAGACATTTCGTTTACTTTTCCGGGTCAGAAATAATCACGGAATTCTAGCGTTTTTAATGATTATGTGCCCTACTGATGGTCTTTTTATCGCTTTCTGATTTGTCTATACCTATCAACAAGCGTTTCTGATGTCACTTCTTGATTTCCAATCAGTTTTACTCTTGGTTGAGATCTTTATCAATAAGTACGTGACTGAAACCACATTTCCCTATCTGGAAGTAGTACATCAAACATTTGAAGTTGAGAATAATAAAGAAAATGTGTCCTGGAATTGTCACAGACACCACAGTTTTTGATAGCCTATCCACCATATACAGTTCAGAAACAGTCTGAAATTTCTGACTTGGTGTTATGCTTTGTTTAAGTCGGTAGAAAAACCCCACAAACCCAAGAAGTTTCGTAGACAAAATATTTTGTGTCCAAAACCAACTCGTAGTTAGTAGTGATGTGGTGCTCGGTAGCAGTGGATAGTTTGGAGAGGCTTGAGCAAATACCCTCTCTTTCCCTTTCTCTCCCGCATACCTTTGGTTCTAAGTCCAAACTCCCGTTGTTGTTCTTGAACAATACAAGAAACATAATACTTGTCTCGGGTCTCGGTCGGCCTCCGAACACCTTTTCTGTATGTATGAATCATTTTCTGCTCCGTCGCTCCATTCGTTATGAATATATGTTATAGGAACGGAGAAAAAGCGGCAGGTTTTTGATTTTTTGTGAGAATGGACAGAGGAATCAAAAAATATTCCGATTCCTGTGCTCCAACTCAAAAACCATGCAAATAAAGGCGCTTGGAGACGCTCGGCAAATCGAGAGTGATCTGAACGCAAATAAATATGTTTTGCACTTTTCCTTTTCTCACTGACCACAGTTTATTCATCAACCGGACAGTCCTTCGTTATGGCCGCTGCTGTTTTTTTCGTCTTCATTCTTATTTCTGACCCTCCTACCACTTGTCATTCATTTCTCTCACCTCCGTATTCAATTCCATTTTCATTGTCACACTTCAGAACCTACCTCCTCAAACCTTTCAAAACTTCGAAAACCTTGTAAAAATGTCGGTGGCGATCACCGACCGACGACAACAATCGTCGCATTTGGCACGACGAGCTTCAGTGGATTTAGATGACGCGCCGGGTTGCTGTCCGGCCAAACTGCTCATTTCCAATATTTTGAGCTTTGCAACGTATGTTTCAGTGGGTTCCTTCAAAAAATATGGGTAGTAATGGTACTGTAATGCATATCATTACTGTATATACTCGTGAGATCAAAAAATGAAAAAAGAAGCTTCAAATCTTCCAGATTTAATAAAAAAATTCCAAGACGGAGGAATTCTGTCGTCTACCATTGTTTGATCTTACATTTGCTCTTTCTATTTTCCTCTAGTTCTAGAAAATCCCGCTTGGAAAATCCGTATCATCCATTTTATCAGATCGGCTCAGGAAAGCTTGACATCCTCTTGTAAGGTCTTCTGACTGTTGTTTCCCCCCAAATTTTCCCCATTTTCCCTGTCAGCACCGCCTGCAAAACTGAAAAAAGAACTAAAGAAAAACCGGATCTTCACATTTTCGACCGACCAACCCCATCAAGTATCTCAACTTCCTCTCGCGTGTCATAGGTGGTCAATAAATTTGTAATGATATCAAATAAAATTAGTCCAGTCAGTCGAGAGTCAACGGAAATCAATGGTATCATTTCAAACAGGTTGAAAATCAAATCAAAGTTGATTTTATCAATTGAAATAACCAAGTGAAGATATAAGATTTTGGTTTCCCACACGTGTTTGTTTAGAAGCGATGTAGATGTAATACATGGCCAGACAATATGTTTGCTTCCCACCAGGTGAAAGTGAAATGATCAGATAAGGTGTGAAATTCAAACAATCAGGAAGCGTGTGTTTGAAAATGAGACATTTACGAGTTCTAAGAGGAGACCGCTGACCGACTGCCGGTATTTGATCAAGTGTTTCGTAATAGTTGGAATACTTGTATACCCTGTACGGTGTTGACATACGTTTTTTTCTTTTTTGAGTTTGAAAAAATTGGGGCTCTCATTTTCACTTCCATTTTCACAAACCAATCTGTTTCCATAAAAAAAACTTGACCGTTATCATTGATCCCATTGCTTTCCAACTTCCATAAATCAAGGATCATCTCCTTCCACCCCATCAATCGTAGGTGTGTGAACTTCCTATTTCCTGATGACTTTTCTCCTCTCATTTCGTCCTTTCATTGCAAAAGCGTCATTTCTTTCTCCCTTCCTCTCCCTCTAGTTATTAATAAATTGAGTTTAGCCTATGTCGCCATATAATATGAAAATAATGTGGTGGCTGAATGTGCAACATACTCACAATGCTCCCGGCTTGACTAATGTAGCAAAATGAAAAGGACGACGAGAAGGGAAAATAAACATGTACATGTACACCCATTCTCGTCTCTTCTTTACTTATCATCTCATTGTCACATCACTATCATTTCCTCCGTCGATTTCCTGTCATCTTCTCTTTGCCCTGTCTTCTGATAGTAAACACTGGCACATTATCTGCCAGGGGCACACCCAAGTTTGAACATTGCAGAACGGCCGAGAGTAGGAGAAGACGGAGGCGGAGGTAAACGACAGGTTCGCCCTCCGCTCGTGTTCTTCTGTTTTCCTCTACCGAACCAAACTTGTACACCTATTACTTTTGTCCTAGAAATCCTCAATGATCACAGTGCAGTCTGTATTATCAAAGTGATTTTGCATTCAAACGCAAACACATCAATATATTCACATCGTTCCATTATTCATGTGTTCGTGGCAAAAAAATCATTGGGAAAATGGGATTTCTAACTGTATTGCATTTCCGTTATGGCTTGTGGTTTCTTCTTAACAATATTTGGAAATTTTGGGAAATCGTTCTTGGGAAACTGTCTTTCAGCGCTTTCCATGAACGTGTCTCTGGAAGTTATTAGAGTATAGCTCACACCCCTCCCGCGTGTAGGTAGACAATATTGCAAAGCAAATGCGCTCCCCCGCACACCCTGCCCCTGTGGTCCGCTCTGAAACGAGAAACACGGTGGTCCCGCATTCGGTCGTTTCACCGCGCTCCGTTTCCAGCCTATGTTTGCGTGTGGGGTCGCCGCTGTTCTAAACAGTTTCCGACGATTCGTGTGTATTTGGTGAGTGTTTTTGTTATTATTGTTATTAAGCTTGACGCTGACCCTTGGAAGCAGATCTTTTCGAGGTGTTGATTGATCTATCAATCAAAAAAATCACACAAAAGTCCGTCGCCATCATCATCCGTCACCTACACACACACTTTCGTCTAACTCCCATATGTTTTTTATCCGCCCGGGAGAGCCCGAGAGTCTCGCGAGAAGATATCCAATATCTCAATCGGTCTTCCTTCCTGTGCCACAATGTTTTTCACCGGCTATTGATTGTTTTCTTTTTCTGTTTTTCATTTCAAACCGATTTCTGATCGGTTGATTTGATGGGTAGGAAAGGATGAAAGGATGTCCCAGTCTCGCGGAGTAAGAAGTGGAAAAAGTTATGCTTCAGGTCATTTGATTTCAAAATAGGTCTACCATGTGCATATTTGTCTATTGTATCTGGAGGGAAGAATTGACAAGTTTCACTCTCACCTGTTTGAAGAAGACCTCTATTTATATGACAGACGTCTCCTTGGGTCTGTCTATTCATTCCATTCCGCCGTCTTTTGAATTCGTATGGAAGAAAAGGAGTAGGAAGGAAAAATTGTCGGTAGGGAAAAAATAAATCCGATTATCGATTGATTATTTGTTTGAGCGGATCAGTCTGCCTGTTCTGTTCTTTCCTGCGAGGTCTATTTGTTTCGACGAAGGACATTTTTTCGAAATGAAGAAAACTCATTTTGCAAGTCCTAAATTTTGCAGGTGGTTTCGAAACACCTGTCAACTACCGTGGTTTTCGGTGGTTTTCGACCGTAAACGACTCAAAAAGTGTTTATAGCCAACTTCTAGAACGCGTCTCCTTTCTCATTTTCATGGGCATACCCGACCGACAAAGCCCCCGACCACCGGCAAATCCATTGCCGAATCGTTTTTTTCTTCTTTCTTTTGCTCTTTTTTGTCTTGCCCCTCATTTCCCGCGCATTTCCTTTGTCATTCTTTTCTCCCTGGTCCGAAAGTTCACTCCTGAACGTTTTTTCCCTTCATAGCCTGACAACGTGTGTTTATGTTGGGGTGGTTTAGTTTTGAAGCTTGAGGCAGGACTGTGTCAATAGATTGCGTATACGTTTCAAATGACTTTTTTTCTCGCTTTCTCGGGAGAAGGTGGTGACGCCAGTCAAGTTTGCCCTACGGGTTATTTTTGGGTCTTGTTTAGGTTGGCGTTTTGTTTTGTTTTGGCGAGAAACATATAGAGTTTCACGTTTTTTTATCACGCGAGCCAATGTGTTTCGTCATTATATTTTATGGGTTTGGAATGTGCGGTGATGCGGTAGAAGACTCTGGAGCGTGTAATGAGGAAGTTTTGAACAGAACTTCTTGGAATCAGAAGTCTCATGATTCCCATCTTGACTTTAACCTCCCAACTTTGATTCCATCTTCTCCACCACCTCCCCATCTTTCCAAAACCAATTTCCTCCGAAAACGAAGAAAGGAAGTCCTCCTTTTCGTGCCCCGATCATTTTGTCACTTTGAGTCGAAAACCACTCCTTTTGCAAGAAACGATGTGAGAACTAATCTGGAAGTAGTTGTTTTTTGCTGGCTTTTTCCTGTTCCACCCCCAGTTTTTCTTCTTCTGACCAGCCGGAAATTCGCTTTCCGCAGGTGATTCTGCCATCAGACACGCCTCTCGTTTCTTCTACACTTCGCGCCAGTTTTCTGACGGCTTCGTCGGCGCTTCGACACATGGGTCTTCGGACGGGGACGCCCACAAAATCCAATTTACCATTCCGTTTTTCCCCTTTCCCCTCACTCCCATAAGCTCTTCTCGCCCTTTCTTTGTCACTTCATCATCATTTGATCTTCCAGTTGGATCCTCACTAAAATATCATTCCAAATGAGTGTATAAAGTTCTACACAAAAAAACCATGTCGGCGGACGATGATCCACCAACAACGTCTGATCGAACGATGCGGTCAATGTTCGGCAACTGGCGGCAGTTGTTCACTAGTTGTAGTTTCATGCGACGGAAAAGCAGTGGGCATAGGTGTTCGACAGACCATCTGGACGAAAAGATTCATTCAACTGAATCAACACCAGAAGAGTACTTTTACACTATCAAACTTTTGTTTCAAGTTACTAATTTTCAATTTTCAGCCGGTCGCGTCGAAGTAAGGAAAGAACCGCGACAACTGGTACCAGTTCAAGTGCAGCAAACGCCGCTGATCGGATGTCGAAACGTGTCGCGTCGGCTTCACTGGCTGTTCGACCACAGGCGAAGTCATCGGATCTGATGTGTGTCTGTGATTCGATCGATGATACTGTAAGTTTTCCACAGACAAAATACATACTTTTTCTGAGCATGATCCTAAAAATCATGGTTTCACAAAATTTTTGCTGTATTCCCTCAGTTCACTTCCTCTCAATTTGGATGTGTGCATTTACCAAAACCTACGCACAAATGCATACACTTCATTAACACGAGTATCTCAAATTATCGACCCATCTCTCTCGTTCTCTCCACCAACTGGCTCCATGTTGCAGACCGTTTCCAAAATCACCAGCTTGCCGGAAGGAATTGAGCGACGTGAATGGATTGCTCACAATGTTCTCGGACTCTTCGAGCATGTCAATTCGCTGTGTGGAACTCTGACGGAGGTGTGCACCCAGACATCGTGCCCGCACATGAGCTTCCCGGGAACCAGCAAGGCGGTTTATCAAGATGAGCGTGGAAAGCGACAACATTATCCGGCGATGCAGTACATTGACTGTGTGATAACACAATGCGAGACTATGAGTCAAAAAGAGGAAATATTCCCGACCAAATATGGTAGGTTTTGTTTTTATTTTGTGTCCTTCAAAACATCAACAAAAAACATTTCTGAAGGAATTTGTTTAATTTTAGCGTTAGCCAGGTGAAAAAACATAGGAAACTAGATTTGTTCTCAAAACAAATTACCAAACACTTCTGCACCTGTTCACCATGCTTATGATTCGTCGCTGATGTTAATGCATAATTTACCAGGCAACAAGTTCAACGACAACTTTGAACCATCGGTCAAGAAGATGATTCGTCATTTATTCCACTGTATGGGACATATGTACCAGAACCACTGGGACGTGCTCGGCGCCCTTCAACTCCGTCCGCAATGTGCGATGGTCTTCGCTCATATTGGAGAGCTTGGAAGAACGTTCAACCTGTTGGATCCCAAGGATCAGGAGCAAGTGGAAACGTGCATTGTTGAGGTAGGTACGAACTAAAAATTGTTATGACTGAAACAATCCAAAAACAATACATATTTGTCGCTCTCAAAACATTCAATGACTCACCTGCCCCATTCTGAAAACAATGTACCATGGTAATTGTACACCAGTACAGTTGGATGCAAATGTTCAAAGATCTGTCCGCCACACCCTTGTTTTCTGGGGGGCGACTGGCTAATTACACGCAATTATCATGTACCATTGACGACTTTCGTTTCGCCCTTGTAGTTTGACAGTTGGAATCGGAAATTGGAGAGGGGAAAAATAACTGGGTAGGGTGAAAACATGGAAAAATTGAAAGTAGTTAAATGGAACCGAGAAAAAGTTATCTAAACATTTGGAAGGGTCATAATTACACAATTGTGTCAAATCATTCATAGTTGGCAAAACAAAAACAGCACAATAGGAAAACAATACATAACTTCATAATTTTTCAGTGTCGACCAATAATGCCAGTCTTCCCACAACTCAACGCTTTGGATGACCCGGACAAGCCAACCGACTCAGATCGTTCCGTCAGAGTACCATCGTCAAAAAGCGGAAGCTGGGGTGGCTACCCATCACCAGCAGTGCTGTCCTGCAAGGCGTATGCACAAACTTGCTAAGATGTACACTCCTATACTATTTTCCGCTTTGCTTACCCTTTTCTGCAACAATTACTGGTCCCACTTCTAGATCGATCCGTCATCTTTCTTCCACCTCACCCCAAGCCGCCCAGTTTTACCATCAAAAGTTGTGATTTTTCTGTCTCTGGAACCTTTTTTTTTTTCTTTAGTATTTTTTGCGGAATGAGTTTTTTTCCGCCTTCATTAGTTTTATGTTGCTTACATTGTGAAACATTCTTCTCCTGCTGGGTCATTCTTAGAATTATAGGTAACAAACTCTTTTTTGCTTCTTTTTTCCCGCTTCATTTCCGTTTTCTCACACAGATTCGCCTTTCCCGATTCCCCACTCACCCTATCTTTTCAAAAAGTACCCTTTCCCCCTCCCCTACCCTTTTTTCTTTTACGTGTCTTGTCTTTTACTCGTTTCGGTCCGTCATTTTTTTTCTCAAAAACGTTTTTTGAGGTATAAAGTTGATATGTTTTTAAATTTTTTGAATTGACTTACGGGTTCTATGGGAAGGAAGAACAAGTCGACGGTGAGATTCCGAAAAAAAATATTCGTAACATTGAGGGGTTAATGGAATAGTTTCCTGTGAGTTTTTCAAGTTTTTTTGGCTGACTAATTTCATTCGAGGAAAATCACGCAAGTGGTAATATTACAATTGGGAGAAGCATAAGTTAATACAACATTCTTACTGTAAAAGAAAGTCGTGTTGGAGACTTCGGAAGAGTCGAGATTGCTAGTCTACAGTTCAAGAAAAATACAAGACGAATGAAAAATTAAGAGATGCTGAAAAAGTTTCTGAAGAGTCATGAAAATAAATAAAGGATTTTTTTTAATACAGGATGAAATAGAAGGGGAACTGACTGCTTCATCATTGCTCAAAAAAACTGTGCTTTCGAAAACACTACTAATTTATTGACAGCATGTAAAAGAAGAAATTGTGTACTCAATTTTTCCACTACTGAATGAAGCCGGTACTGATAGCGAGTATAATTTGGAGAAGGAGTTTTGCGGCAGAAATAGCTAACATCAATTTAAGTTTGCTGAATAAATAATCTGAAGTTTGATTGGTTAATGAAGCGGTACAAATTAGAGAAATCATGAGGACGTTTAGATTTTGATGAAAAGTCCCTCGAAGTGACGTGGGTGGAGATGCTCCGGGATGAGTGAGAAGTCGTGCCAGTTGGAGAGAACTTCGACATGCATGTCGTACTGAAATACAACTGTATTTGACGGGTTTCATTTCTGCAAATCATTACCATGCGAGTCAGCTTGTACAGGTTGCAAGCCATGAGTCTCTCGGTGGTCAAGAGAAAGTTGCGGTTCTTGGTGTGCCAGACCTGGTAGGTCTTCCACAAGAATGAGTGCTGTCTTGCCGCCCTGAAAACTCTCCGGTTTTACAGACGTGCTGGGACCGAACCCACTTCTCGAGATCAGTTCTCTTTTCGATGATCACTTTGTGAAGCAAGTTCTGGTTGGTCAGCTCAACTTGCGGAAGTTGAAGGTCCAGGAACTGAAATAGACAATGAACACATTTCTGAATAGTTCAGAAACCTGGATGAACTCGTGAATGCATCGACGAGTAAAGTCAATGCGCTTGATCTCGTAAGCGAGAATACGCAAAGACGACTTCAAGAAGCTCTTGAACCGGAACCGCGGGTTGGTGATGATCTTGAAGACAAAGTCTCCGTTCTCCGGAATGATTCTTCCCATCGGATCAACCAGGAAGTGATGAAGCATGCGATCTAGAACTCCTCCAGTAAACCATGAAACCATTCTCTTTTCCCATACCCCTGCAGCTTTTGAAAACGCCCATGGTGCAATTATAGATGAATTGCATCACGACACTGGCGCGGAAGACGCTGTCCTTGACAAAACGCATATGAGCGTCCATTTCGTTGGCCTGAATGATATTCGATTCATATTTGATTTTGTATGATGATTTGCAAAATGTGATACAGATGGTGGTGTGCAAGTGCATAGGAAATCATCTGTTCAAAAATTCGAGTAGGTTTGCATAAGAACCTCTATCTGGATGTCAACTAGGCTTACAGCACTCCTGTTCATAATCTAATTCCATCATACACCCATTAGCGTAAGCTGCTTCTCTCAAATGTTACTCGGATCTGTTGGGCTTACTCTAATCCTTCTATAAATGCACACCTACGCTACCTTTGATCCTTCAAAACATTCAAAACACCCTTCAACCCCATATTCTTTCATCTCATCCCAAGACACACCTGATCACTGAACATTTCGCAATAATCGCCTCGGGCGGATCTCAGCACACCAGAGATGGTATCCTGCTCAGTGAAAGCAGTTTCAACATCTTTGATGAATGAACCGCGAAGGATTCCTTCGGCGATGTCGTCACAGTACTCAGCGACTTCGCAGGTGTAGTCGCAGTTGGGACTGGTCTAGAAGATAAAGAGAATGGTCTCGGTACAGAGATTTGCCGGAATACTGGACTGACTCAACTTGAAGGCATTTCTCACTGTCAATGACACTGCCTGTTCTAATTTTTCCCAGAACACTCTCCAGGCGATTACAGTAACTTACACAGTAGCACCGCTTGAGTTCGCTTTCGTAACGAGCTTGAAGTTGGATCGACATCGTTTCCAAATTCGAGTTGAAGAGCAAGATGAGAAGAACACTGAAAAAAGTGCTGGTTTGGTGAGAAAAGAAGTGACTGAAGAGCAGAAAAGTGGGAAGCTGAAGGCTGACTTATGTGTGGTTATGTGGTTACGCCTATTTTTTGAGGAAGGTTTGAAGGATACAAACGACTGGATAGGTTGGTATTATGTGGGCGAGGAATGGAATGACATCAGAAACTGAAACGAAGAATCTTCTGCTCACAAAATGTCAGAGGAAGGATTGTTAACCAACCACAGCAGAGAAAAAGAAAAAAAGGAGGCAAGGAAAGCAATAATTGAGAACAGAACAAGCCCATCAGGTTTATGGGAAAAGAAAAGGGTACTGGAAGATTGGAGTGGCTTGGATATTGAAAAAGAAATGCCAACAATCTCAAAATGAACAAAAATACATACAATTTCCTTCTTTATAACCCTATTGAATTTGCATTCAGATTGGCTTTTTGGGCAACCTGAAATGAGGTTCGCGATTGACAGTGACGGATAGGTCACGATTATTCAACCTTTTCTCAATTTCCGGCGTAAAATTGGAAAACAGAGCTGGCAGAGATATTGGGATATGAGAAAAAGGAGGACAAATAAAGATCTGACGTTTGAAAGTGATGTGCCACTTGTTAGGTGACAATACCTAATGATTTGGCTCATTTGGAATGCATTTTATACTTTACACAGTGTGATGAGGCTATTTATGTAACACTGATTGAGAGTAGGTTGTAGTTTCGTTTTTTGTAATCTGCATCAGGAGGAAAAGTTCAAAATATAGTTTAGTACCGGGAAAAGAATACCTTGAAAAACTGTGAGGCTGTTTTGAAGTTGGGAGACTACGAGGAATGGGACGTTAGTTAATGGAAAGATCTGAGTCACTCTGAGAAATAGAAAAAAGTGTGGAACCCTTTTCCAATCAGTTTTTCAATTTTCAATTTGAAACTTTCTCGAAACTCGTTTTGTTTGTTTGCTCACGAGCGTTTCGGACTCTGAGAAACTTTGACCAAACTCACCAGTCCCTGGGAAGTTCCGAAAAAAGTTCTGCTTGTAAATGTATGTGTTTCGGGGAACCAGAACTCTGCACACTGATTTTCTCCCCCTTTCGTCCCTACTTTTCTCTAAAAACCCTAGAAAAACGTACACTTGTGCGTGTGCACGCACTTGTGTAAGGGCCAAAAGTTGAAGAAGACAAAGTGTTCTCAGAGGCTGTTTTTTTGCTCGTTTAATTTTTCAAAGCAGGGAAGGGCGTCAAGAGAAACGTCGGAGAGAATTGATGGCTGCTCATAAATTTCAAAAGGTTTTTTTCATGGTTGGCTTTGTTCTTGGTCCAGAAGCTCGCGAGAGAAAGAAGATGAAGCGTTTTTTGTGCAAAAAGAGCAAACGATGGTTGTGGGATGAGTGGTTGCATGATGGTTCCAGATGAACATGTTCGATGAGATTGGCACTATTTATTCATGTCGAAAGTGCGTCACAGTAGAGGACTTTTTTGGGAGAAGAAGGGAAAATGAAAAGAAAAGAGCAGAACAGAACAGAAACAAACGCTTCTCAACAAATCTCAAAAAAAAGAGGAATGTTCTTGGAGAATGTTCTTGAAAGAATGTTCTCGAAGGAATGAGAAAAACTGGGAGGATTAACATTATCATCCTCTTTCATGTTAATAACGGCTTCGTTATTGAAAAAGGGATGGTTTTTGATGGGATTTTCGAAACTCGGGAAAGATAAGACATTTATCGGCTGGACTTTGACCGGATGAACTTTTATGAATCCTTACATATTGAATCAAAAAACAACTTATGGATCTGCAAAAATTTATCACAGTGGAGGGAGCAAGTCCGACCTTCGACTACATTTGCCTGAAGTGTTAACAGGAAACTCTATCCGTGGGTGTGATAAAAACGTTTATTGGACTGGCAACACGGGAATTTCTTAAAATAGGTTTCTCGGGAACTGGACAACAGAATTGGTGCAAAGAGGCAATTATTTCTTTGGGTTCTCACATATGATTGTTTGAAATTGCTGAATTGAGAGCAATCTGGAATATTTCATCTGGAATTAGAACGAATAATTGACCTGTGACCGAATTGTTCCGAAATCGAGATTTAGCAAACATTGTCAAGATAGACAAGTTCAAAGAAACAAGTTTGGAAAAAGTATGTACAAATACTGTCTGCGAGCTGTGTAAATTTGAGTGGTTTCTTGTAGAAAAATGTGTGGGATCTGAATTTCGGGTATGAGTTCATCTGGAAAAGTGTCCAAGTTTTTTGTTTCCCTCTGCTCAGCTCTATTTCCAGCTAATTTCGCCCCTGACACTTCCCTGACACTTTATTTCTCCAATTTCCTTCTTTCCCACCACAATATTGTTATTTCCGCACCAGCCACCAAAACACTAAATATATTTCTCCAATTTGTTTTCATCGTACTAAATACCTGTCCCTGCAGTAAACAAACATATTTGCAACCAAACTAAAACGGCACACTTCTCCCACTCAATATGTTTACAGTTTTTCCCTCCCTCTTCCAACACCTCTGCCTCTCCTGGTATGTATTTTTGTGTTGTGTTGATTCTAGATTTTTCCTCTTCAGTTCTCTCGTTTTCCACGTTATTTTATTCCTCGTTCCTATCCGAGTGTGGTAAACATGTTTTTCGTAAATGTGCGACGGGCACCCAACCGCCATCTCGGCACCATCAACACCCAGAGAGCCACGTGTGTGAGACTATTTATGTGGCTGGTCGCAAATGAAATGAATGTGGATGAAGCCGACTAACGTGGAATTTGTATAGCAAGACAGGATTTGGAGCTGTGCATGTATTAATTCGTATCAGATTATCAGATTATGCACGATGGATTAGCCGGGTGAAGTTGAAAACAACATGTACTACGTCTACGGAATGGGTACCAAGCAGAGATGATGTGATAGGGTTATCAAAATGTTTCGAAATAGTTGCAGACCTTCCAGAAAAAAGAAACACTGAATTTCACAACACCGAGACAGATAAGATGGTCAAAAGGCTTCAAAAATTGTTTTGGCTGTTCACCAAAATCTAGTAACTTGAAATTTATCTTCATTACCATTTAGAAAAGTTTTGCCTCATAGTACGTTTTATTAAAGAGACCTATCACTTTCGGAAACCAAAGAGCAAAATCATCCGTTCTCTTTCAACCTCAATCCTACATTATCAATTCAAATTCTCCTTTACTCCGTTTTGCATAACCGAAAGTACACCGCCGCAACACCATTCATCCATATTTTATTTAAACATTGTCGGCAAACCTCAAAAAGAGAAAAAAGTTCCTGGCGCACAGCCCCAGAACCTTTGGCGCCTAGAAGGGTTCGCGGTGATGTAATGCGTAATGTCACTTTCTTTTTGGCGGCAGTCGTTCAACTTTCTTTCCATAAGATGTTTGCCGAAAGGGGGTCAAGTTTTGCCCAAAGGTCGGCTATCTTTGTGTTGTATGTGGGTATGTGACCTACGTCCCTGTCTGTTCTGTTCAAACAAGTGGAGAGATTGTTGCAACAATTCGGATGTTATCAATGATGTTGACCTTTTAGAGAGTCGGGAGGTAGAAGGAGATTACGCATGTCTGGCTTCAAATCCGCATTGGCCATGGACCATTAATACCAGCTGTCACCTGCTTTTCCCATTTGCTAATATCCTATGTGCAAAATGAAACCACTCCGTAATTATACGCAATCCGGACGTTACCAAGGGCACATAATTGAAGATGTTAGCATGCTGGTTGAACGGCAGATGGCCGTTCGTGTAGTGCCAGGCACGAGCAGAGTTCAAACCGCTGGAGAAAATGGTGAACGGATTATTCGGGCAGGTGTAATTGCGAGGCAGGCTTCTGGTGCGCCACGTGGTCCGGATGTGTAATTTAAACTATGAGAACGTCTAGACACCTGAGAATCGGTCATAGTGTGTCCGCAAGACTCGATTTGATTCGACGGGTTGAACAAATGGCTTAGTAGATAGGAGGCTTCATATTTCTGAATCAGACACCACAATCACATAACCCCGGTTTCAAACCTTGTCTAGACAGAATTTCGCCAGACCTGTTCTTTCCCACGGATCACAATTCCCATCCTCAATCGAATCCTATCATTCTAATGAGATTTGTCTCGTTCAACTTGGCCATAAGATAGTCCCGCGAGTGGAACCTCATTCTTCCGCTCATTATCTTATCCATTGATCATATCATACCAAACTTGTCACTCCTAATAAATTATCCGCAGGATCCCGAAGTTTTGCATTCCACAAAAGACGGTTTCCATCGTCTCCACACTATTTTGTAATTACTCTGATAACTCTCTGCGGTTCATAAACTCTCTCGCGCCACACACGTATAGTCGGTGAGTGCAGAGGGGCGGGCATTTCCAACATGGTGAGTGTCGGAGGCGAACGGGTCTCGCGGCGAGGCTCCGCCCAGGCGTACAATAAGACGGGACGCTTCACGTGATGTAGAGATCGATGTGTGGTGAGAGAGTGTGCTGAAGTTGGAGAACCGGCGACGGCAAAAGTGTCGGCCGGGGCCTGTGGTGTGTCTCTCCGGGTCGCGTGGCTGCTCATTCGGTCGCACAAGCGCACCAGCGAGCGGTCGTCTTCTCCGCTTCCTCCCGCCTCGCCCTTCCGCACTGCCCGGTCACTTCTAATCACTTGAACCCCTCAACCCACATATTCCTAGGACACCTTGAGAGTGAGACAAACCCTGACTAGGATATGAGATCACGTGTACAGTTCCAAGATACTTGTACCCGTAATCTTCATACTCCGAGTCAGGGGGAGTTGAAATGCACTTTCGGTGCTACTAATCTGTACTATTAAGCTCAATGCTTGAGGCTTTTAAGCCACTGGAGCCCCGGAGACTCGGCAGAGACCTATCGGGTATACTGAACAGTACAGATATACCCGTATAAGTTTCCGCTGAGCCTCCGCGTGGCATCCACCATTTTCTGAGAAAACGGTGAGTTTGGAACGGATTGGTTCTGTTCTCGGCGGATACACTTCGGCTGTACCTCAATCCATTGATGGTACCCGTAATGTTTCCGCTGAGAACCGGCCTAGCCGAATTTGTTGCGCAATCGCGGTGCGGCGCCAAAGTTATTGAGGTGGTGCCCGAGAGAACTTGGCAGACTGCCAACTCATCGATCGAAGGATGGCGGACGGGGACGGACAGGACAACCGGAAAAATAGTATGTGAACAGTGGAGACGCCAGCCGGACAGGGCAGAGAACGGGCAAAGCAAGGGGAATGGAGAAGCGAGGGGACGGCCGAAGCAAACAAACCGCGGGCACCGAGCGGGAAAGGGACGTCGGGACACGACCGAGGCAGGCTCCGGGGTGAAAAAGAGACGAGGGTCAGGCACGAACACGGCTGGTTGGCCCAGGAAGCAAGTGGCAAGGGCTCGGACACGGAGGAAATGGGTCATAGTGACGAGGGGAAGCTGAAGCAAAACGAAACTTCAGGAAATAGACGTTTAGGTACAAGAGGACCGAATTTGTGGACAAAAATTAAGTGAAAAATAGGTAGGAAACCTTCGTTGAGTTCCCTAATCCGATTCCGAAGTGGCCTTGCAGTTTGATTCGATTTGACTAATCTTCCGTAGTAAAGCTCTGTAATGAATTCCGTTCAGAGAGTCCTAAAGTGAGTGAGTGACTAAAACGCATTTGCATATACAACTCTCTCTTCACGTCCACTTCCCAAAGCCTCCCTCTCTTCTTCCCGCATGCATTTTCGATTCACAATTGGTGGCGGGCGCGATAGGAGATGGAGACGAGAGCCGCATTCGTTCCACTTCCTGCCTCAACGACTACATATTCCTCACATTTGTAGTGAGTCGTATAGTAGAAGCAGCTGGGTGAAATGAACGAACGAATGTGGGAGAGCGATGGAACACCATCTGCAGCGTGATGGACACGGGCAAGAAAGAGCCGCGAATTGGAGAAGGAGAGCACTTGAGAGTGTGTATATTTCCTAGGGCCCGGCTTGCTCTTGAGACTAATTGATCAGAGTTCGAGTGGGATTTGATAATAGATAGTCTAGTCGGATAGCATAGCTAACAGAAAGAATGTGGGTCAGAACGGAATCGGTTCTCGTCACTATTCTATCCGTTTGAAAGATTTTTTGCAAGATTTATAGGGTCAACCGTCGGAAGCTGCGGTATATCACTATCAAACATCCAAGAATTTGAAGGCGAATCCTGAATCCAATCTTTTCCAAAGTTCCACGTCGACATATAGAAGATTGAGACAAGATATTGGATGAGGACAAAGATACAAATCAGTTGGATTCTTTTCCGCGCGCCGCTTTGGTTCCACGAATACACACATCTTGTGTAAATTATCGGTCACTTGCATCTTGACCCCGTCTGGCCCCGTGTCAGGTGATTCATCGCCCCCGAGACTTCTATCGGAACGGATTGTGTGAGAAGAACAACTTGGGAGCAGTGAAGCATGGTGCTGTGTCAACTTGGAACCGAGTGCAAACGTCTTGTGAGTACAAGCAGATTATCTTTTGGAGAGTCAGGGTAAAGTTCATGTTCCCACGTGAGTCATGTGGTTCCACGTGCAGGTTGAAACACATGACATTTACTTATTGTGACAGGTGACTTTATACAAGTCCACATAGTAAGGTGGAATGTGGTTTGGTTCGAAATATCTATTCCATATTTGACCCACGGTCTGCTTTCTCTATACAAACACGAAATTACCTCCCCCGCCGTCTGAGCCCAAGTCTGTCTGATAAGGTATTGCAATATGTTGCGTATTGTATGCATAACAATGACCAAAAGTTTCTCCTTTTATTTCCATTCACCAAGCTACTGATAAAAAGCGACAGCTCGGTGAAGAGTAGACAAACAGCATTCAGACATGTGCAACTCAAGTTGAGAAGGGCCGAATGACGTATCCGGAATGATTGAGCACAATATGTCCGAGGTGCACTATTCCCTCGGGATCGCGAGCGTACGACGACAAGTCCAGAATGTCCTCGCGGTCCATCGTCTGTAATTATTTTTGGAAAGAGGAAGCGGATGAGATGGAATAAGAGAGGACCCATCTGCTCCGGATATCCTTCAACGCAATAAGCGTTTTTCGGAAAGATTCACTAAACGCTTCGAATAGAAGCCTTAGACGATTAATGGGAGAGGATTAGGACCACTTACAAAGCACTGGTGCCGGATACGGAGATAGGGTTCGATGCTGAATACTTCAACCTCACTGCCGTCCAAGGTGAAGTGCTCGCCGTAATCTACTTTGGTCTCGTCAAGAACGTCATCAGAGTCAAACAATCCAAATAGGAATACTAAAAAAGATATGAATTGAGAACCTGATTGAAGTTTACCTCCGGAGAAGTCCTCATCCATTAGGGCTATTTCTGGAGACATTGTCTTTTTTTGAAAGCCACAGTGTACTGAAGCTCGCACACGGATAGTCTCTGCAGCAGCATATGCAGTGAAAACTGCACAAATAGTCAGGAATCTCAAACTTGTCATGTTCAATAGTCAAATGGTACGACTGAAGGAATCCTTGCTTTTTCCTTTCTTTTCTTTCCATTTCAGCTTGCCGGAATGTTTTTTGTATCGTATCAAAAAAACATGAATCATTGGAAACATACAATAGAAACTATTTTACTGTAGAATTTCATCACAGACATGAGTCACACGGACAGAGAATAGGGGAAGTTTTTGGAGAAGAAAGGAGTTTTTGTATATTGTATGTGGGGAGAGATCGGGGGAATGGTGGACAACAAGTGACATTTTGAGAAGGGGGTTTTTATGATTTTTTGAATTATGAACGGTTAGTGCTGTTAGAATGCTGCGATTTGGTACGTTTTGGACGTCCCATTTCCATTTGTTCCTTGACTTCACAAAAAATTTGACGGATTTCTTTACTGGCGTCTTGGCCGTACCGCTCGCTGAGAACTTGGTCAAGTTTCTGACAGGTGGCTTTTGCATGGTGTTGCTCTTCTTCTCCACTGTCGTAATCGCCGTCTTCGTCCATGTCTTGTGAGCCTCCAGCGCTTGAACAAGCAGCAGTTTCCTGGAAAAACAATTGGATAACAGTTTCAACACACATTTTTGAGTTGATTTGAGTGGTAATTAGAAAAAAATGATGAATGAAATGATGTTAGTAAGTATTCTGGCTACAAGTAGCTCAATACAAAAAACTTTGTCAGAAATCAGTTGTTAGTAATGTTAGAACAAATTTATTCCGGTACCTTCGAATCTTGCATAGTTAGCGAAGTATATTTTGGAAGCCCATCATCAGATTGAACACTGAGATATCCGTAACTTTCATCATCCAAGTTTAACATGACAGTGACCTCCCCGCGCATTTCATTAAATTCCGGACGGTTGTCTGGGTTTTCTGCCCAACATTTCACCATTATGTTGTATCTGAAAGTTTTTACGAGAGGTTTAGAACTCTGGTTTGTGCTCTCTCACATCTCATTCGGACACTTTAGTGGTTGTGAAAGTCGTCCTCCAGCTAGCAAATGCTCTAGCATATCCACCTGCTGGACAGTTGGGTAGGGAACATCGCCCATTGAGAAAATCTCGTAAAGCAGTACTCCAAACGACCAGACATCACTTTTCGACGAGAATTCGTATAGTTTCAATGCCTCAATAGACATCCATTTGATTGGAAGGCGGCCTCCCTTTGCAGTGTACAAGGCGGAATCCATGTAACGACAAAGACCAAAGTCACTGATCTGGAAAGGTCCTCATTAGTAGAAACATTATTTGTAAAGCATGCTCACCTTGGCTGTGAGACTTTTAGTGAGAAGAATGTTACGAGCAGCTAGATCTCTGTGGATAAAGTTTTTGGAGACAAGATAGGCCATCCCATCAGCAACTTGCCAGGCGATTGAGACAAGATCTTTGATCCGCAGACACATGTCAGCTTCAATTGGGCAGTCGTCAGTTTTGTTCTGCAATTGAAAACGGATTATTTGGCTCTGTAGAGTACAAACTTACCATTAACACATAATCCTTGTGTCTTCTCAGGAATTTCAGCAAATCACCTCGCTGGCAATACTCAACCACAATCAGTGGTTCATATGGGTTCGACACACAACCCAACATGCTGATAACATGGGGGTGATGACCGAGTCTCTTCATGAAATCAATCTCATGAAAGAAGTCAAGATGGTTCTGCTCATCAGCATGTGCGGGTAGTTTTTTGATAGCTGCTTCAAAGTGACCATTGTTTTCTGATTCTACAACCATATTGAGACTGTTGTTGACAATGAGAAGCGGGATTTTTCCTTTGACAATTCCCTTGTAGACGTTAGCAAAAGCACCGTTTCCTAGAAGATGGTCTTCCTGGACGAGTAGGTTCTTGGTGTCAATTTCCCAGACGTCTTTTTTGTTAGCGTTTGCCAGTGCTTGAATGTCCATGTAGTTATTAGCAGAAGCGAAGTGCGACCAATTTGGAGGGTTCCTGAATTACAAAGGTCAACAGGTCAAATTCAGTTCTGTTGAATGCTCACACTAACATTTCCTTGCAACTTGCCGATTCTAAATCCTTCCCAAACGCTCTCCGTTTAGCGAACCATTTTCGTTTCAGTTCCATTTCTTCTGGCGTTCTGGGGTTGTCATTTCCGAAAATTCGCATTCTCATCATTGCCATTTTTAGTTGTGCGCATTTCAGGAAGCAAATAAAGAATGCGATGCAGCATACAGTAAGACTGAGGCATGGTATACCAATGATAAGAATCAATTCTGAATATCGAAATATTGAAATCAGTGTTTCAACTAAAACTTACGCCAATTCAAATCTTGTCCTTGTTTAGTCTTCGTTTCTTCTGTCAGACAGATTGCGAAATCAGCTGGATTATCAGCAAGATCATTCACATCAAGTATTTCACAGAACGATCGTTTTGTTCTGTACTTACAGCCAGGGAGTATTTGTTCCACAACGTCTGTAAACAGGGTGATGAAAATGATGACAATTGTCTACAGTGCACTTACTTTGATTTCCCACTAGAGATTCGGAAATGAAATAGAACTTCATGACATATCCAGCATCAAGGATCTTGTTGAGGAACGGTTTGAAGTTGGAAACAAAAGAATCACTCTCGCAGAGGTCGATGAATGTCATATCCGTAAACACATTGAGAACGGCGGCGCTGACAGTGGTTAGTGGACGGTAGTTCACACAATTCGACTGAAATGAAACATGTTTTTTGTGAAAAATGTCAAGTTCAGAGCCTACTATATGTTCCATGAAATTGAACATTGCAAGTCCTGGCTGATCTTGCATAGAGTCTGGGATCAATGTCTTACTTTTATTGAAGCTCAACTTGGCTTTCTCATAAGGTCCTGACTTGAACTGGAATATTGATGTTTAGAAAAGTTTGTCGTCACCCATTTACCTGATAAATCAGTTTGCAATCATAGCTTGCAGAAGTTGGCTCTGAGAATCTAGGATACAAATATTGGACTTCGCTCTTGTCAGTACAGGCTTGGGAGGTCTGAAGGAACTGATAAGTAATTCTAATTGGATTTAAAACCAACATCATTCACAATTTTGTAAATGGAGAAACAGTTGTTGTCAATGTTGTCTTGATTTTTCAAAATCACTGCGTTCACCTGGCGCCACTCCGTGCATCCTTTGAGGGTATAGCCAGCTGAAAGGATCCAACATCAGTTGCGAAGGAAAAAAAAGATTGTGTGCAGCGTGAATAGTTCATGGCACACCCAATCCGATTATCACCGGATTTTCGCACCATTTCATTATGTTATCGTCATCTTTGTTGAATGGAAAATGCTAGAGCAAAAGGTAAAGATGCGGCATTCACCTTCGAAAGTGTGATGTCATAGAATAAGTGGAAAATAATGATGATTATCAGTTATCAGGAAAATCGAAGATTAAGAAGTGAAAACATTACGTAAGCACGCGTCAGATAAGTTGCCAGTGAATTGGTTGAGAAATTCTGGAGATGAAGCAACAGGGAGGGAACATCCTTTTCCAGGCTGAAAATTCGGGAGATATCATTCTGATTACAGTATGCTTTGGAAGAATTATAGGTTTCAAAAACTTGTTGATAATGAAAACGTTGAAAAGTTACTCACCGCTTTTCTAGTTGTCGCTATTGATGGGAGAGTCTGAAATTTGAATTGCAACTGATAATTGAAAACTCGTGACTGGGTTCTTACCGGCAGTGGTGACTGGGTGATAACTTCAAAATTAGGCGAGGACGCTTGAGAGAAACCCTAAAACAAATAATCAAACTACATTAACAAAAACAACAAACCTGTCCGTGGCTCCCAACAAATAACAGGATGCACAGAATCAGACCCGAAAACCCCACCAGTATTTTCATTACGCCGTAACGGTCGGCAAAACGAGAGGTCGGAGGAGACTGTTCATGTGTCGGGTTATCAAAACGGTACTTGGTGAGGTGGGAGTGAGGCGGATTAGGAGAATCGATAAGGCGCGTTTCTTGCATGACGAGACACCCCTTCAACGTTTTTCAATATCAGTTTTATACTGATGTGCTCGGTTTTTGTGACAAAAGTCGAGTTTGGTACGGGAGATGTTAGAGACGTGAACTTTTGCGAATGAAATAGGAATAGTGTTTTGTTCTCTGTTGTGTCTGTGTCAAGGAAGAAAATTCTAGATTTCCCTTAGATTCGGATTCATTGAGGGCATGAAGACATTGGACATAATCGTTTAATTGCAACTAAATGACCAGAAAATACGGTAGCAGTGGCATCAAAGTAGCATAGAAGAAGTAAATGACACAAAAGGCGAGGGGTAGACAGAAGTCAAAAACACGAAATACAAAACAATCACAAAAATCGAGATCATTATCAAAACTTGGAATGGTTGAGGTAGTCTTCACTCCAGGTATCTATTGAGTACACACCAACTGAAACTTTGTCATCATTCTCAATCGCCTTGCTTTCTGAAAATGGCAGATGAAAAAGAGTGTTACGAAATAAGGAAAGTTCTAATCTTACTCATTTCCATCTCCAACTTCAGTGCATCTCGCTTGAAGAGTAGAGCCGCAAGGAAATAGAGGAACGTCGCAATTGCCATCATACAGGGAGTTATCATTGATGCATAGGCTAGAGATTTGTAGTCCCACTCCGGCGATTTTACGTGGTTGGATTTGATGGCATCGGAGATCTGAAATTTGCGTTTTCTCGTTGGAGAACAAAATCTTTTAGTGAAGGGTTGCCTCATCACCTAATTGCGTGAAAGTGAAACAATTTTTAGTTCTAGGAACTCACCGCTCCAATAATATACGGTCCAGATGCATCTCCACACAGATGAGAAATCAACGTGACATACGAAAGTGCAGTACTTCTTCTCTCCGGAGCGATGATTTGCTAGAAAAAAATCGTTGTCTCGACACAAAATTCACTGTTTTTCTCACGTTGAACGCTTCTATGTTCAAACTCCAATTGAAACATAATCCCGTAATTGCAAAGCCGACAGCCACCCACGTCAGAAGTTCACTTTTGTGTCCGAAAACAAAAACAACGAAAAGACTGGGGACAGCGATGAAAGCTCCGAAACCAGCAGCGATGAGATGAGCACGTTTTGTTTTGCTCCAACTTCCGAGCCATCCATAGAGGAAACATTGAGCGAGAAGGTTTCCAACAAGCACTCCAACGATTCCACAGCCTGTTGTGAGAAGCCCGAAAATCACACCGGTTCTGCAAAAAATTGTTAAAATGTACTGATGAACAAGGAAACATACGCTTTTTTGAAATCTTCTGGGAGTTCCTTGATACTTTCATAGCCTCTTGTCCAAGCGACAGAGTACTCGATAATTGTTGGCTGCCACCATGTTAGAGTTCCACTCACAAAGACCAATGCGGTGTAGGCGAGAGTAGTGACCACATAAGTCGGACTGTAAGACATTCATTGAAAACAATAGAATGCTTTCGATTTCCTTACCATCTCAACAAAATCTTCAAATCTTTCATGTAAGAGGTGCTCCTCCTCACTGATTCTTTGCCTTCGAGTTTTTCAGCGGCTCCCCGTTCCGGTTCGTATACCAGGAAGAGTAGAGCAAGCAGAGCAATTATTCCTCCAACCCCAGTCACACGAACTCCCCATTGCCAACTCTTTGTCCAACTTGCAACGTTGGAACTGATGATGTAGCCAAGACCACTGGAAAAAACATCAGTGTATTGGAATCTATCAAAGTAGGATTATTGCTAACCTTCCAACTGGTACAGCGAGATAGAAGAACATGTAGACTCTTGTCCGTTTATCCGTAGTGAACATGTCACTAATCATTGTTGGACAAATGTTCACATAACTTGCTTCTCCAATACCGACCAACGATCGAACTACAAGGAACACGGGGAAGAGCTGAAACGTTAACTTTGTTTGCCTAAAAAACGTGATTGCCCTATTTTCCTTTTCCTATTCCACTTCCCATTCCCCTAAAAGTCGGCATCTCTTTGAAAGTGTTTCTCTTTATCACAAATTGCCCCGGCGATAAACTCGTTAGGTAAGGCGTGAAAATTCACGTCTCTCGGCTTTATCAGTAGAAAAAACGAGCGGTAGAGGCATGGAAAAGTGATAACTAGGAAGTTTCGACGACATGACCCAAAAGATCGCAGCGAGTGTTGGGTCTCAAACTGATTAGAGCTCAAGATTCTATGTGTTGTTTGATCGTGCGGCAGAATTGAAAGGAGGTGTGGAAGGCACGAAGTTCAAGTTAATTTTTGGCGGAGGACTATTGTCTACGATAACATTCTCAGAACAGATACACTTTTTTGATGTGATTCCCCATGAACTCACATTTCTCGGGATCAAGGTAGAGACACAAACACAAACAAGCCAGATTACCATTCCGACCAACATCACATACTTTCTGTTGAATCTGGAAGATCGTCATGTCAAAAACTGGATTTTAAGGTTGCAAAATGAAATTCAAAACTCTGTCTGTTTAGCTATTTAGGAGTAGTGTCTGACACTGAAAACTCTGATCTACTAAAGTTAACAAAAAAAAAAACAAAATTCCTAGGTATTCGATTTTCTAGTATGAGCCCCGCTCAAAAATTCGTAATCTTCCTAATTTGATAAATTCACAACCCTTTATTGAACATTTTCGAAAGCTACATACCTGTCCCCCAAGTACCCGCAAATTGGAGATCCGATCATGAACGAGATCAAGAAAACAGTTTGAATCATTCCGGCCATAGAATCATTAATGTCATAATAATCCTGAACTTGCGGCAAGACACCTGAATTTATTACATTTTTACTAATTGTTCAGGATTACTGTACCTGCGATGGTGTACCTATCTACATTGTTGATTAAGTTCACACAGAACAATACGACAACACTGATATAGTCCTTCCGTTCATTCACCATTGTTAACCCTGTAAGACATACTGTAGAGTTTAAAAATTTAGTTCCGAAAGTTCTGACAAAACTGAAATGAGGTTCAAAGTAAGGGTTCTTCATGTTTGTACCTCTCTTTTAAATTGGATTATTTTTGATAAGCTGATAAACTCAGAGAGCGGATTTTACGAGTTTCCACGCCTCCTCTCACCCCTCTCTGATGCACTCAACCGAGCGGTTAGATCAAAGATGGTGATATTGGCATGCCTGTTATGACAAGTGTGATAAGAAAAAGAGACTAGGTGTGAAAATCGGGTGGTGGAATGCGCGTGTGTTTGGGGTACTCAATTTGGTGGAATTTGGACTTGGAACTCATGGTAAGGGTGATAAGGCACTTTTAAGGGGAAAATTGAGTTAGAAAAATATAAAATATTTGGGATGGGCTGGACGTTCATAAAAACCGCAGACCAAAACGTTCGAGATGTCGGAAACTTTCTTGAATACTGTCGTTTAACATTTATCTGCTGTGAACTTTTCCATCGACCAATTTGAGAACAATACAGTAGTCCAGAAGTTCACTTGTTTACATGAATCATTGCGAAACTAATTCCATTTGGCTTTCTTTCTCTGCTTATCAGAATTTTCACACCTTTTTATTGCTTCCGTTCATTCGCAAATAATCAACACATTCCTCAATGTTTCTGGCGGATGGAGCAAAATCATGAAACGTTGAAGTAATAAGACTTCTAGAAATCAAACGACTTTCATAGAAACATAAAAATTGTGTTCATTTGGTGAGTGTGTAAGTGTCAGCGCTCGTAAAATTTTCACGAGGAACTTTTTTTTCTTGGAGGGTACAATCTGTATTACACGATACGGCCCTTTTATCACCCTACAATCTGTGCCTAAAACTATTTCTTGCAGTAGACACAAGCTGAACTTGAGTTCACGTGAAGAGTAGTCTGGGCGTTGTTATCATTCTGCGAAACGAGCTCTTTTTCCATAAAAACTGCGGAAACGTCGCGACGGGAAAAAAAAGTTCCTTGTCGAGAGGCCAAAGAACTATCCGTTTGATGTGTGAAGTCTTAAATGATGTGCTGAAGTGACAAAATGTTCATTTATTATTTTCAGATCAAAAAGTTTAAATGGTGCGATAAACAACTCGTTTGAATAGGGAAGTGTATCTGATAAAACATACTATGGAACTATTGTAGCCTACACCGTCTGGATTTTGTATGTCGATTTCAGAAAGTGACCCGGAGTCACCAAGTTTTACAAAAGTTTCAAACTGTTCAAGAATGTCTAGACTTCATATCAGATTGCAACATACTGTCAATTCAAACTTTACGTCCATTCCGGTCAGTTACTAACGCCGCTATGGGACTGGAAAGTGACATACCTCAGATGGCGTGACAGGCTCTTATCTCAAAAAAGCATTGATTATCCTTTCAAAAAAATCACATGCTCTTCTTAAGGTGCCCCAAAAAGTCAGGTTCTGACCTGAAATCTGATTCTTGCGAGCCCATCATTATGTCATGTCATCTACTTCCAAAAAACATATAATAGCTTCTGCAGACAAAATACCTCATAGATTACACCCGCACGATCACAATTGCGCAAAAGTTCCCCCGCTGTCCGCAAATTAGCGTCAAGAATAGTGAGCACCTGTCTCATAAAATCTTCATCACTGGAAGATTGATGCCTTTTATGAGCACTGAGCACTAGGAAAGCTCATTGTGCAGTGTTTGCAATCCTCCGTGCACGTTGTGCTCTTGAAGTAGATCTTCTGAAGTATACAGCTGAGAAATCTATAACTTCGCAGTTCTCAAATCCCTCTTCCATTTTTTTGCCAAGTTGGAAAGGTCCTGTGAATAAAACTCGAAATTCGAGCCAATTATCCTGCCATTTTCCGATTCCCACCTCATTTCCATAATCCGTTTCCAACCCAAAACCCAATATTCTCCAAGTTTCGCATTCTCAGAATCCACCATAAAAAACCGACATTTGCGTTTCGAGTCCCGGGATGTGGGCGTGGCAAGAGTTACCATAGGAACCTGGTTCATATAAAAGAGATTTATAGCACTGGCAGTAGCCAGTTTCTCTTCAACATTTCAGTTCTTTTTTTGTTTCCTTTCCCCAAGGAGACTTCATGCACCCGGCTATAGCTTTATCTTTAGCACTGCGGTTTTTATCAGTCTTTATTTTTCCAGACTTGAACAATGAGCCCACTCCCGCTGACCCCAGCTGTTCCTCTCCCGAACCACGCGTCGTTCAACCGTGAGCAGATCACCCAGATCAACGAGTTCTTCTCTTCGACCGCCGGAATCGTTACCTTCTCGCTCATCTGGATCTTCTGCGTCCTCGGAATGTTCTTCCTGACCTCGTGGATCCTGGCCAAGTACGAGGAGGAGAGCCGCAAGAACCCGGAGCTGGCTCGCGAGAGAGCTCGCATGGGCTTGATGCTCATCAACATTGCCATGAAGGAAGAGAAGTGAGTTGAGGGCAAGCAGAACATAACAGTGATTGACATTTCAGCACCGATGGCCCATCCGACGAGTGCAACAGCCGCTCCATTCGTCCTGGAAAGTACTCCAGACTTCTCTAACACCATTTCATTTCGATCGTTCGTCTCCCGCCAAGTTTTGATCCGCCCCACCACCACCATTATTGTCATCCCATCGTTGCCCCACCCCCCAGCGCCACCCCCGAGAGTCACAATGTCAGAGAAGAGTTGCTAATAAATTTGTGAATAAAAAACACAGTGTTCCGACTTTCCATATTGAGTTATTCAGATCTGATCCTCAATGAAGCCAAAAGGAGAGCATAATAGAACGATGTTCGGATTTCAGTGAACATCCTAGTCTGTTTCGCACAGGAAAAAGAGCAAACATTAGTCCGACGAATACTAGACTTCAGGTTAAACCAAACTGCTGGTCTTTCAATCCGTCAGGCTCCCACGAGTTGGAAAAAAATATTCAAGAAAAAAGTGAGGGTTATTAGTACTACTGTACTAGGCTCCGGGACATTCCGCCGCCTGTCGTTTTGTAACCACAACATCTTGCAGCAAAACGTTTCGCAGCCAGGACAATTCACAGCCATAAGCACTGTATTTTCGGGTTTTTTGAGTCGGAAGTTGTGAAGTTCACTTCTAAAACGTTTCACAAGTGTTTTTATGCATTTTTTTGTTTTCCGACCCAAAAAACCAGGAAATACAGTTCTTTTGGCTGCGAAATGTCATGGCTGCGAAGAGTCTGGCTGCGAGATGTTGTGGATACGAAACGACCGGCTGCGAAATGTCCCGGAGTCCTGTATTGAAGGTTCAGATGGGATGGATGAATCTGCGAAGTAACCGAATGAAGTAGTTCATAACATAAGATGCTCCTGCCATCTTTCTTCAATATAATTTTACAAAGATCCCACTAGCAACCCTGGATCCCTTTTTGCTTTGCAGCTTCCAGATCTCCTTTCTGAAAAGAATCCTCATTACCAGCATCCGTTTTGTCTCTTTTTCCTGTTTGCCAACCCTCAGGACTACTTCAAAATGCTATGAATCCTCAGATAATGAGCACTATAAAAGCATCTCACCCACTCATTCCGCAACAAAGCTCTCTTCAGTTTGAGGTTATTTTTGGAATTCCCATTCTACCAGGACTACGGTAGATTTATTATCACATAAATCCATGTCGGTGTAATTGAAAATTGGTCAATTTTGTGCCATGTTTTATTTGTTTTATGAGTTCGCGTTTCTAGGAAGGAAAATAACGAGGCAAGGTTTTGTTTTTGTTTCGGGAAACGAAAAGGAGAACGAGTTGGAAATATGAAGGGATCACGAGAATAAGGGTGAAGAGAGTTGAAAAATAATTGTAAACTTCAGATTCAACTTGAAAGTATCAGGTTTCTGTTTGCGAGAATTCCAAAACTCAAAATAACAAAGTTTGAATGTGATGTGATTATTCTTCTCCATGGTTCAGTAGTTCTCATGTTACTTTCACTTCTTTTGCTTGGTTTTTTAAAAAAAGTATCAACATAAAATTTCATCGTGTTTATGTAAAATCCAGTGTACAAATGATTTCTCTTTCAATGATTTTGCAAATCAAGCTCCTTCATCACTTGGGCACACAAGTATCAGAAACGTTCATTCAAAAACCAACTGATAAAGCGCATCATCTTTGAAGCTTGAAAAAAGTTTTCACAAAGAAGAAAAGACGCAGACACTGGCAAAAGGGCAATACAATCTGTGTGTATACCTCGGGACAGAGGAAGCAACCAGTCATTGTTTTCCAACCTCCCAATCCTCTACTATTTCTCTCGCAAATCGGCACCAAATTGAACTTTTTGCTGTCTATTTCCCCCCTACCAACTACCTGCCATATGATCCTCTCCTCTTCATTTTCCGTCTTTTGTCTTTGTCATTTGTTTCTAATTGACCTTGGCATCTAGCATCTCGTCGGTTTTTACGATTTGATCCTTTTGTTGAATTATGTTAAAATGGGCAGTCGCTTTTTTGTTTTTGTAGTTACCTGTAGCATCTACCAAACGACCTTTAGTGCTCTCACTGGTTCTAGAACAAAAATTGGAAAAGTTTATTCTGAGAATAAAATTTCTTCAAAGTAACGAATCACTTTGAAAAAATCACTTTTTTTCAAATCACTTGAGCTTTTTTCTTTTCCTAAACCAGAATGAGTCACCAGAAACTAAAAAGAAAGTCCTAGAAGAGACCAGAGAAAGTCCGGTAAATCCGATTATTCAAATTCAACCGGTTCCCTGTTTTCCATGTTCTTCTTCATGTTCCCAAAGCGATCAAGTGTGAAACCAAAAATGAACATGAAAATACTGATGCTATGCGTATCAACGTCATATTTCAAAACGTGTTATGGATTTTCGAATTGAATTGAATATTTTCGCTCATATCATCTTCCTTCTCGATAACAAATTGTGTGTTCAGGGAATTGTACGAATTTTTATTTTTGCCATTGCCAGTTCTTTCTCGGTTTCAAAATTGACATTGTGGTTCGGAGAATGATTGATCACTGCTCATGCGGTGTGCTAAGCATTTCATTTTCTATTCCGATTATTGTGGTGGGAAACGTTTGTGAGAAACGTTTGACTTTCGCTCTTGATGCATTTCGAAATCTCAGTGAAAAACCGAAAAAACAGCTGAAATTTCAAAATACAGCTTGGAAAACATGTAATCTTTATTTTTTCTGTTTTCTTATGAATTTTCCGTCGTGATTCCAGTTACTGCTGCCAAATTCCTAAGTTGTTACTTTTCGGAGCTCCAGTATCTTCATATAAACCAAAATTCCTCTTTATTGTTTGTTTCCCATCGTTTTGAAGCGGGGGAATTCTCAAATTTCTCATACCTTTCTGTTTGCTTCCAGTTAAAACTTTCAAACTGTTCGTTCTTATTTTTTCTTTGTTTCTTCTTCCTTTGAGCATCATGTTTCATACCAGGTGCAAAAACCCAGACACCCTTATTCATTTACTTACCATGTTCTAAAAAAAAAACAAAACATGACGCCGAAAATTCAATTCCCCAAACTGCCTCTCCTAGAAGCAATTTGGTTTAGTAACTTATTAGCGTCTGTCCATTTCCCAAATTACTTCCCGAAAAATATTTCAAACGTGTTGCATATTTGAGCCCGTTCCTACTAGCATATAAGAAAAGCTAGACGAGGAGAGATGGATGGGTGGCGAATATACGTGTCAGTGAGAGACCCGGTCCGTTTTTCTCCGCTGAGCCTGTGGGAGAAGGAGTGTGTATGTTGTGGGGGCCCTCCGTTAGCCCTTGTCCAGTCCCCCTCACTTGCCCTTCTACCCAATTATTGATTGACTCAATGACAGAGCATTATGTCACAAACTTTGTTTGTATAAGTTCCGAAGCACAACTTTCAACTGTTTTAGGCGTTTTCCCCTTGCGCGCTCAAATTTTCTCATTTTTAGGATAATTCAAGAAAAATCTATTGCTTGCAAGCAGCTGGTTTTCATTTTGAAAGCTTCGCGGAATATTTTCTGTTTCCTTTTCAATCTCTCAAAACCGTATGATGTTTCTGTATATCCAGCAAAATGCTGACAAATCGTGCGTTGTGTTTCATGTTTTCGAAATAGTCTAACTAGAATTTTCAAAACGTGTTATTCATTCGAGTTCTAACTGTGTCACATGATTACCTCGTTGGAAAACGTCGAAATTTTACCATTCATCTGCGAGCCGTGTTGTTTACGACTTTCTTCTGACTATTTTCGACTGTTTACGTAATTTTCCTATTTTTCAGACAACATTTGGCATGGTCTCAAGCTCGGCCATGGCTCGAACATACTCTCCAATTAGGGAGAGATGTGGGAGACCATCGACTTCTTCAATGGAAGAAGATTTGGAAATTGAGCAGTCAATGAGAAATGCTTCGATAATCGACCATCAGTATGAGCCGGTGAGTTTTTTATAGCTTCCCAAAAAATACATTTGGCATAATCCCCAAAAAAAGAAATCTGAGATTCACACTCAAAAGCAAGATGAAGAGCTTGGGAACGAAAGAAAAAGTGTGCAAAATCCAAAATCTGAAGCACGCTCTCGAGGCTTTGAAAAAATTTCAAAGAGATTATGTACTTGCCGCCCCTCATTTTTCTTCGTTTTTTTGCTACTAGAGAGGCAAAAAACTGCGACATGTGTCTCTATACAGCCATTAGAAGAGTCTCTTTTGTCTATTTTGCTGGTTTCTTCTTGCTTCCCAATGATTCATTCATGAGGAGTTTGGGAAATGTTTGAAGCTTCTGGTCACACAAATGACGGCTTTCTTCCAGTCTATCCATTTGTTTTTATGGCGGTTCCTTGGGTTTTCAATGTGTGTATGTGCGCGATGGAGAAACACACTTGTTGAATAAAAAGTTGAAATAAAATGTGAAAAAATTTCAAAGCGATTTCGAAACAGTTGTATTCCACTTCGTTTCCTCTAACTATCAATTCCACTTCAATCAAGTAGAAATGGCGCCCAATCAGATAACCCTAATCAGATGTCCTTGTTCTTTGCGCGGCCACGCCGAGAAATGAGAAACCAAAAGCGACACAGTCCCGTCCATTGACCGATTGGCCGCACTGATCCCATTTCCGACTACTTCCTCTGATCACCTCGGTCTCCTTGAACTTCACACTCACTACCCAATGTCTTGATCGATTATTTGTTTTGGCTTTGTGTTGGTCACTTTGCCAGCACTACATTCCCAATTGCGCACCTAGTCGTGTCGTATGTTTATCTGTTATCAAATGGGAGGAAAAAAGAAAAAAAGGAGTGAGGAAAAATGGCAACTCTCCTTCCCTCACACTATTTAGTTTTTCTCTCTTTATTCATTTTTTATTCGCATGTGACATTCCATTTCTAAAAACATGAATTTCTCTTTCTCTTCCTATAATTACATAATTTTATCAGTAGCAAGCTCCTTGTTTGACTAGAAGAACAGAGAACACAAAAAACTAGCATAAAATAGAAAGGGAAAGTGCTAGAGATAAGGGAGGAAATTGAAATGAGATGGTTTTTTTGGTTTGGTGGTTGGTGTTTATCAGTTACAAACACAAACCTATTGTCCGTCCCTTGAGCGTTGTTGCATTCTCCTCAAGTGTTATGAGATTAGTTACTTCACTTCCGTGTTAGATAAAAAAAACTAGTTTTAGTTTATGTTTTTTCTTCTTTAGTTATTCTTATTCTCTTCACACACTTCATTCCATTCGTCTCTTTTTATATGTACAAACCATTTCTTAATGCATTTTTAATGGAATTTTGAATGAGGAATTTCAATTTTCCAGACGTCCTTGGCATAACAAGAATTTTTTTGAGGAAATTTAATAATTTAGCAAAATCGTTTTCTTACTCTCATTTCTATAATTCCAGGAGCAAAACAAGAATCATCGAGTTCTGAACGCCTTCAACCCAGTGGATAAGACCTCATACTCGGATATGATTCACATTGACGTGCCAGACACCAAACAACTGGTGGAGAGGTCTGACGGTGTCACAAAGTATACCGTAAGTTGATCAACCTCACAAAAATAACTGTTTTCTTGCCTTCTAGGCCTACAACATCCACATCAATGGCTGGTACCATGGATCAGTGCGGTTCAGTCACTTGTACGAGTTTGCGGAGCTCATCAAGCAGAAGTTCTCCCAGAGATACAAAGGTCCGGAATTCCCAGCAAAGAAGCTATTCAAGTTGGATCCAAAAGCAATAGATGAGAGGAGACAGAAAATTTCGAAATATTTTCAAGCTTGTAAGTTTTTTTTTGAAACATTTCTTGTGTGAAGGCTTGTGAGAAATGTCATCAACTGAAAACAAATGTTATTTTCAGTGGTCCAACACCCTGAAGTCGCCAGGCACTATCTCATCGAGAAAAAGCTGCTAGGATTTCAAATTGTGAGTGTTTTTGAAGCCGCCCGTCAAAAACTCTTCTAACTTTCAGGACTCTTTCCGAGCGACCAGCCAGTATGTTTCGTTAGACGTCTATCTAGGAAATGGGGAGAAGACCACTATCAAATGCCTAGTGTCGGACAGCACACTAGAAATTATGAAGATTCTGGCAGAGAAGTTGGGATTCAAGAACAAAGACGAATTCCTGTTCCATTTCGGAATGTTCATGGGGAAAGGCAGAAACCCAACCGCTGCGTGCTACTCAATCACTCAGGATAACTTTGATCCACTGTGTAAGTTGATTATGCTGAATTTTGTGTCATGAATACGTGATAGTGAGCATCAGAACTTTCTTGCCGAAAAATTATTATTTCGCAATAACCGGCTGACTGACAGCTGGAAAGACACAAACACTACGTTTTTCTGTGGTTTTTTGTGTTCAAAATGTCATTACTTTTCTTATCAACCAAACATTTTTCAGTGACCCGCTTCTTGCGCAACTTTGAGGCTCCATTTATCTCATTGAGCACTGCAAATCAGAAGTACAACGAGAATGGACATTATCACTTTTTATGCATTCGGTAAGACTTTCGCAAATTTTGACAAAATAGTTGAAAGCACATAAAATAGAAAATTCTTCCAAAAAGTAAAAATGCTCTGTTCTGCTCGGAGCAGTAATTTTCACTATTTGCCAGTAATCTCTCGGGAACCAAAAAACGCTCTAATGTGTGTTTTCAATTAGAGAATCACAAAAAAATAGAGTAATGCTTCTGTTTTTTCCGGGTATCCAGTTGAATTCTTGATTTGAGCATACAGAAAAAAAAACAAAACAAAACACGTCATCACTGTTTACATGACGCCGCTCGATTTGTTTATCCATTCCACCCCCACAATTGTTGTCTTTCCCTCTTTTTTTCATGAAACCAGCAGAAACCGGAATGAATTGAATAATTTGTTGGCTTCCTTTCAGAAAAACAATTTGGGATCCGAGAATTGAAGAGCCACTGTTAGATGACGCGAATTTCGTGGATCTACTGTACAGACAAGCTTCTCAAGACTATAGGAATGGGCATATGAACCCGATCAAAGAGGAATTGAATGATAAGCTGAAGGCGTGCCTGCAGAAGAAAGATAGGATAATGTTCCTCCGTGCCTGCCACTTGCTCCCGACGTATTCTTATGAGATCTTGTCGCCTTGCGTTTGCGATTATCCCAAGCCAATGACGGAATGTGAGATCAAGTTTGGAAGACGACAGATTGTGCTAACAGTGAAAGATGAAACGGTACATATCCATATTCAAAAGCAAGCAGAACACATAATCATTTTTCAGGGTACCCCAAAACCAAGTCTGTTCCGTGCCACCAGAATCCGTGTTTGGAGGATAACACAAGTTGTGGACCACATATCTTTCCAGTTTGAGTACCTAATGGCTAAGGACACATTTGAGTGGATCACATTGGATACCAATCAGAGCATTCTGATGTCCTTGCTGCTCCAGTCAATCGGGTCCGAGATTCTCTACGAGCATAACAATATGACGATTGAGCAACAAATTATGAAAGAGAAGCAGCAGAAGGGAAACTATGTGGAGAAAAGTGACAAACTTCCGGTTCGTCGGTACTTGGTTGTATTGTTCTCAATGTAATTTTGTTCCAGCGCGACCCAAAAAAGCCAATCATTGTGTTGAAAAATGCCGTTGAAGAGACGGACCCATTGGGGGTAATGGAACATTACCACAATTACAACCGGATGTTAACTACCATTTCGGTAAGTGGACGGGAACTTTTGTGGCATCTGTGACAGAAAAAAACCTGTCTATGTTTTTTTCCAGGACGGCATTCCACAAAGAAATCAAGCGTTCACCGACATTACCAACGATGATCTGTGAGAGGAATGCTACACACACATATGCCACATACCAAAACGCCAACGTCTACTTTTTCCCCGTTTCTGCACAAAAATGCATAAAACCCTAAAGTTTGAAGCCAGTCTTGAAGAGCTTTTGTCATTTGTCTGTTCGTGCATATTTATTTCTTTGTACTGTTTCCGGTTTTACTGGAAAGATTAATAAAACCGAATGTGTCATTTTATTTACATTTTATTTGCAGAAAGATTGAAATACCATAAGGGGAATTTGAAAAATCATAAGACAAAAAAGAATGGCAAATTTCTGAAATTAAATATTGACATGTGGAATGCAAAAAAGCGTTAGAAGGAAAGGATTTTCAGAATTTTTTGTCTAAATTTTGGGTTTAGAATTTTTGAATGAGTATGGAAGATAAATGGGCAGATGAAGAACAAACGGGTAAAACTTGAAATTGAAAATACAGAAAATGTCCAGAAGTATGTAAACAATTGATTACTCCGGTTTATTGGTTGATTCCCTTTTTCAGATCGGTGATTTCAATGTGAACCTGAAAAGCTTCCAATTTTCGGGAACTTGTAGTGATTTCATGACTACCTGGTTCTTTGGGACTCTAGCGAACTTCATGTCCTTCAGGTACATGTAGTATTTGTAGACGACAAACGCCACCCAGATGCTTGCTGCAAGTCCGGCCAAAGAGAGGACAACGCTGACAGCGGAAACGACTTGAATTTCTGAAAGTTAGTCAACATTAGTTCCCGCAATTCTAATTCCGAGTAATGGTCTTACCATCACGGTTTTCCTCGAGTCCGTAGTCCTCTGTCATGGAAGCATTCTGACTAACGACAAAGTTGTTGACAAGCTGTCCAGTAACTCCACTTGGATCAATCAGCGACCAGATTGTGAACACGAAGAAGATCAACGAAACAAGAGCTCCTAGTGCCTGAAATCAAATCGTCCTGTTTTTCGTTCTTCGAAGTAACTTATGGTCTCTATTATGTGGGCTATCAGGTTCATTTTTTCCTACCAATTCCCTTTTCTCGATCAGATGGTCATATGATTTGACACAATAGAAAGTCTCGACCACACCTTTTACACTATCACCAATCACAGCGGGGTAACCCCAAAATGGAAGAAGACGGGTTGTCATGCATTCCTACTATGCGATAATTAACGCTGCTGATCAACTTACAGCGATTCCAGCAACTGGAAGCAATAGGTTTTCTTTCTCTGTTTTCATAGCCAGGAAGAGGGCAGCAGCACATGCGATGACGCCGAGGAGCAGGATGGAGTGAAGGATAAATGTGGTCCATGTTCCAACGCTGAAATTGGAAAGATTTGATGAAATCTGTGTGATGGGAAACTCACTTCCAGTTGAGGATGAGGAGGAGAGCAGCGATGACAACTACAATGACCAGGAAAGCGAGAATGCACTTGCAGCCTTGCTGAAATAATGAACTCAAAAATTTCGACTTTTCCAGAATGAACTGCTGTCTCAAATCCCTAGCTTTAATATTTCCCTTCTGATGATTCAACACCGACAAAAATAGTTCATTCTGTGAACTTGTTCCACGTTCCTGTGTTAGATTCCCTTATCAGAAACTCTCACTGGTTCACAATTGAGTGCACTATTCAAGAATCTGAGGTTTTCTCCGATAATCCCACCTTTACATGCATTTTGTTACAGAGACATTTGTATTTTGGGTCCGTGTGCCGGAACGGTTCGTGATCAAACGTCTTTGCAATGTCCATATCTGTAAATTCTCTTATTCCACATGGTAAATCAAGTTCCTGTTGTGAAAATCCGGGAAAATATGAAAGCATGAAAGATACCTCCAGTGGGTCCACCATAGTGAACATTAGTGTGCATGTGAAAAATTCTCGGCGGAGTATCGAAAGGATCGGGTCCCGGATAGTACCGGTCGCCGTTATACCGATGACGATCATTGTGATGCATTGTCGGAGTTTGGGATTTTGGTATGTGTCAGTTGGGAAATAATGACAGAATGAAGTAAGACTGTCATTTGAGTCGCTTGAAGGATGGGGGGATCCCACCCACTTTTTGTTTGTTTCCGATCACTTTTCACAAAAATATCGTCTCGGGGCAAAGGAAACGAAGGTGAAATTTCGAAACATCAACATAAAGACACGAGGAAAACAAGAGAGCGCCAGAGACGGCTGGGGGGTCAAATCAAGTTTTTCCTTCTTGTGTTGAATTACCCTTTACTTGTGACTTTTCACCACGCGCGCTCGGTCCTTGGAGAAATTTGAAAAATGAGGAGTGAAATCGACATGGACATGACACGTGGGGGACGGGCTGATAGGCGTTGTTCTACTTCTACCGGCGTCATGTGGTCAAGGGGAATTTGGTTTCTGAAGATGCGGAATTCTTGAGGGAAAAAGTTAACATTGGTGATTCATCGGACCGCATCTAAAGTGGTTCTAACCTCTGGAATCCAAATCAAACACCAAAAACTTTCCAGGTAGAGTAAAGTACCATGACTAACCAATTGATGTTCAGTAAAATTGGGATGAAAAAGTAATTTGAAGGAGAGAGGACAACTTTCTAATTATCTTGAAGGACTGTTGGGGAACAGTTGAAGAACAGTACATTTGAGGAAGAGATAAGATAAGATGTGACCAAACCCAGAAATTTGATCTTCTACTGACTAGTATATCTCCTCTACCTGCAAGCACCTCCCTCCCCACAGATCTTTTTTCACGTCCGAATAGTACAGCGTTATTATATGATGTGACAACGACGATTTCACGGATTCAGCTTCAGTAAGCTTTCAAGCTTCATGTCTTTGGACAAAAAGGTGAATAGAATAGGGAAGAAGGAAGATTGTTAAGATATGAGAAGAAGGAAGGAAACTAATGAGGCTTGTCAAATGTGGTGAGGATCCGATTGTTGAGATGGTAAAGAAACATCTTACCGCTTTGGGGAGGAAAAAAGGTGAGTGGGGGAAGAAGCTGGAGTAGATCAAAGAGTACGGTGGATAGGGCGAGACAGTGGGGATCGGATTCTTAGCTCCAGATTCTTGAAGTGCCTTGGCAGACAATCTCTTGTCGAAATTGAAAATTGAAGGAAAATCTCATAAGAAAAGTTGGCTTCCATCTCCCCAGTACTGAACAACTCAAAAATTCATAACATTCTCTTTCCGTTTTTCATTTCGCTCACTGTCACACCTTTCCGCTTATTGCCATCACCGTCCGTTTCCTCATTTCCGAGAAGAACAACGGAAAGGGAACTTTGTTCGGCGGTTCGGTTCAGTCCGAACGAAACAAAAATAATTGAGTTTTCGGTAGAAAGGGAGAGGTGAAAAAAGAGAACAACAACTGGTTGGTGGTTACGTAACATCCGTGGAAAAAAGATTGGATGACAATAAAATTTACGATTTTTGGGAGTATAGATTTTCATTTCGTTCTGAAATTTTGTCAAAAAATGGATTGAGTCACAAAATACAATTTTTCTGTACCGGTACAGTAAAAAAACTCTGAAAACTGTGGGATGGCAGCGCACCAGTCAAAATGAAAGATGACACATCAGATGTACATGTACCAAGAAAACGCTTGACAAAAGGCTTTTTTCAATTTCGAGACGAATATGGGTTTGGAGCGTCATCGCGAGTTCTCAGGCAGAACAATAAAACAAAAGAAATGTGCGTTTTGGTACAGAGTACTGTCCAATGTGTTTATTTGCATCGCCACGGATGAATGTGGGTGTTCTGGCTTTTTCTAGAGCTCATTTGCATGGGAATCATGATTAGAAATCGAAATTGAAATTGAGTGGGAGTATTTAGCATACAGTCTGATTATAGAGATCAGGTTAAAGGTCATTCGCCTCGAAATTGTCTCGGGTGACAGAAAAGCTCACAATGAAAGGAACTACTCGCTGGAAACATTTTTGAAGCATCAAAAATTGGGAATGTGGTTTCTTTTTTTCTCCGAAACCGCAACATACAATAGCAGTGACCGAAACCGAAAAATCCCCGATTCTTGGTTTAATCCGTTGAAATTGACACAAACATAACACCACGAGGCGATGTGAAAAAACGTTGAGATTTTGAGAAGTGACATCTTTTGTTGTGTATACATAGAGAAATGGAAATTTATCCTCTCTGCACCTAAAGACTGTCAAACCGGGGGCAGTCAGTGTCACCACCCCTTCTCCCTTTTTACGCCAAAAAATGTGTTTGGCATTGAAAAAAGATCAAGCGCGCCGATATATCCCCCCTTTTCTTGCCTGTTTCGGAGGAGGTAGGAGGGAGAGGCTGTCTCAGTTAACATCTGATTTGATTATGCAGACAGTGATTCAAATTAGAACAAAAATCAGAGACAAGCTTTATAGTTTGGGGTTTTCAGTTTTCAGGTAGCAACTGGTTATTTGAGTATAGATAACTCGAAGAAGTTATGAAAAAAAAAACAAAAATGGGTTTGTTTCTGCCAGAGGTTCAGAAACCATGTCGCCAAGAAAGCTCAACCGTTATAGCTATCAGAATGTGTCTGATCCTGCGGCAACTGGCAAGGACAAAAGTCCTGACTACCGAACCTTTGGTTGCTTGAGGTACACCACTTTTACATACTATTCTGGCAGACAAAGCGGCAGAAAAAGAAGAACTTGATGATCAACCGTGGTCAACCAGAAAAAAACCGATTTGTTGGTAGTCTCAGGGAGGTGTACTAGTACTCGAAAGCAAGCGGAAGAAGTAAATTGGCCAAAAAATCGAGAGGTCGTTTTTCGGTTTATGCGTCTTCCTCCTTCCTCGTTTTCAAATGTCTTCAGTTCGTACGCTACCAACAATCACTCGAAGAACATAAAAGGGCAGACAGCGTAAAAGAAGACAAGGGGCCCTTTGCCAAAAATTTTTGTACACACTTTTTGCCCTCCCCTTTCTTTTTTCCGCCATTCGACCAGCTGTAGGCAAAGCAACACGCGGAATTTACAAATCAGCGGAATCGAGTATGTTCTAGCTAGCTTTAGGTTTCGAAACGTGTTTCATCACCTGCCTGGCGGGCGCATATCTATACCGTTTTATGTGTAGGTACATGGCGGAATTTTTGGGCAGAAAAGGTTGGGGAGAAAGAACGAGAAAGTGGGAGACTGAACAAAAGTTTGGAAAGAAGAACCAAACCCAAACCATAGGTCTCTCGGTCCAATCATAATGGTAGGGTATTCAAATTCAATTCAAATTCAAATTTGAAGACACGACATTCTTTTCATATTTCTGCGTATGGTTCAGCGACGTTTGTTTGTTTTTGACCTGACAGCATGGGATAAAAACGTTTGGAGGAAAAGTGATATTTATGAAGGTGACGGGTTGGTTGGAAAAATGACAATTTTTACCTAAAACGTGGTAAGATTATGGAGAAAAGGACACTTTTTGACTGGGGGAAGGCATGGTATAACCGTAAGAAAAGGGGTGAAAACTCAATGGCGATGGGAAGGAATTGTGAAAAAGCTTAAAAATCTACAGGAAAGAGGATTTGTACAATAAATCTATACAGGAGGGACTATGTTTTAAGACGCTTATCAGATTCTCTGAAGCAATCCAATAAGAAATTGATAATTACACCATAAGACGGGCTCTCTCGAGTTGGTTTGCACAGGTTGAGATGAACCTCTTCGATATGATACACTGCTCCTTGCTCGAAGATGGCGGACTTGTTGGGGACGACAATGCTCTTGGCGTTTGCTGAAAAAGTGAATTGTTTCTATCAGTAGATAAACATTTTGACAACTCACCAATGATATTAGACTCCATCGTCTCTACCATGCTCACAATCACAGGGATTTTCTTGCTGACGGCTGCAAAATCTTCATTCAGCTTCTTGTTCATCGCATTGTTTTCGTTCAGCATCACGACATCTTCCGTTGGCTGGAACACGGAATATCCCCAGTTAGCCACGGGGCTTCCTTTGTGGGGAGTTGCAATGAAAAGTATTCCAACAGTACTTTTCATAAGTTCTGGGCAGTCGACCAATAACTTTTTGGCCAGAAGACCACCCATCGAGTGGCAGATGAAGAGAACAGGTCGTTTTCCGATCCCGGCGAGTTCCAATTGACCTTTGAAACGGTCGGCGCGGGTCTGAAAACATGCACTTCCGTGTGGAAATAAACGTTTAAAAGTGACAAGAACAGTTGTTGATTGCTTTTGAGAAGTATGAAAGAGTCTAACCTGTAAGCTATGGGCCGTCCCTGTTCCAAAGTTGAAGATGTACGAAGGGTACTCGAGGCCAATGATTCGAAACGGCCGTTTGACATCCAACGGCAGCCAATCCTTGGGCCAGCATGTTGATAGAAGATTTTCATCGGAATCCTTTTGACGCCACGTGTAGGCAACGCTTCCTCGTAGTCCGTGTATCAAAACGATGTCAATCTGGAAGATACACTTGTGTTCATGATTTCTATGGTAGTTCTCCTATCAATTCCAAGTTTTTCAATAAAAGATGTATACAGTGGAATATCCCCGTCTCCAATTAGAAACTATGCTATTTGTCCATTTCCTTGAGTTCAACCCAGACAAGATCAGTTTTCGCTCAGCTCGTGTGCACTTTTGCAAACAAACGCCGCTCCGAGAGCACATTTGTCTCAACACCACGTGACTCCGCCGTCGGACAGTGTAATCTTTTATGTTTTTGATGGATGGAACCTCAAATTTCTGCTGGGACACTGTGACGCACGAGTTACGCTCAGGAAAATAGGTAAAGCTGTCCACTCACTTCAGGCTCTTCATCTGGCAAGTGAACTTCGTAGATGTCTGAAGGTAGTCTGTATCCAATCGACTTCAAGGAGCTCAGCGCGTTTTGACAGACCTGAAAATCAAAGTTTGACGTTCCAAAGGTCGAAGTATACACTACTCGGAAACAGAAAAGAACACTCACTTTATGTGATAAGAGTCTTTCCATTAAACTTTTCCCGTTGGTGACCATCGTGCTTATCAGCGGCAGCCACTCGGAATCAAGCATTGATTTCGCGTATTTTTCGTGTGCGCCAACGATATTGGACAGTATTTTGATGGCAAGAACTGCCATGTCCGGGTTGGATTCAAAGAACTCGGCGTAGACATTGAAGAGGAATGGGATGACATCGACGTCGATTGCGCTGGGATCGAACTCTTTCTGGAAATTGGAAGTTATGTTTTATGGCGTATCTTTTTGTGTTACGGACCTCGGTTGTTAGAAAGAGCAACTGAAGCATCCTTCGCAACCTCTCGATTTGACTCGGAAGCCTGACCAGCCATTCTTCAGAACACGAAAGATCCTCTTCTGGACAGGCGACTCGGTTTATCCATTCGATGCTGCTGTTCCACTTGTCCCCGAGGTTGAACTAGAATTTTTCATTTTCATTTTTGACCAGCGAACAAAAAAACAGCTCACTTTTCTCAACGCCTCGGTCACATCCAAGTTATGTTGTAGACATGACTTCACTGGTATTTTCAAGCAAAGTTCTGATCCTGATCTTGCGAGAAGCGCAACGGCTGCTGGATTTAACGTCTTGAGGAATTCCTTGCCTAAACGAATACACAAATCAATACACATGACGGTTCCACTTACTCTCTGTGTGTTGTATGAATCGGAGAGCTTCGGAGGTGTTTGAGTTGAGATTTAGAAGACTCACAGCGTCTTCTACAGATAAAATTTTATTCTTATCATTTGAATCGGGCCAATATGACTTGTAGACTCCATATAACGCTCTGAATTTTTTTTATACAGTATGAAAATATTTTCACAAAAAAACTCACGAGATAGTCACAGAGGGAATGATGTAGCGGGCCATTTGGTAGACATTTGATTGAAGAATACGGATTCCTGCAATTTTATAGGACAAGAAAGTGAATCAAAAGAGAAACGCGGGGAAAACAAAAGATAAGGCGGCCGAGTGCAAACCGATGTCACGCCACCTTTCTGTTCGGTGCGCGCACGACAAGCCAGCGAGACGGGGGTTTCTAGGCCGGCAAAACTCGGCCAGCGGCAAGAAGCATGTGATTTTGATGCGCGTTGAGAGGAAAACAGAGAATTCAGCCGGAAATTGGAGTAAACCTGAAAAAGTGATGAGAAAAATGAAACGAACGTGATGTTTGAACGGAATTTCTGAAACACTTCATCATTTTTAGATGTAAGAAAGTATTTGTTTCACGAATAACGTCTGGGAAAGTATTTTAATAAAAGTACTTTCTTTGCTTAATAATTTTATTTTTTCAAACAAATGGAGTACGCATGTTTTCGAGCAATGTTTTTATTACTGTTCATAAATTGTATGCTTTGTTACGGTACATCATTGTTTTCTCATGTAAAACGTTCGAAATAGGCAGTTTTAGTGTACTCAATTGCACTGCATTCATCATAATAGAAATAGACTGCGGAAAGCACATTCCTATGCCTTTTGTGGTGAATTGTAAGAAAATAATCAAATTTGAATTGGTTTTTCTAAAGATACATTTTTTACTGTGGTTTTGTTAGTTAGCTGTGCATTGTTGCTCATTGATATAAAAGAGAAGCAAGAAAAGGCAGTAGACACGTCCACTCCAAACGTTGACAATAATCTGAAATGAATTCCTTTATCTTGACTGTTTTTCTCTCCATGTCTGTGCTCTCAACTGGATACATTCTTTCAAGCCCCATCACTGCAACGAGTTTGAGCACCAGCTCCAAATGCAAAGATTTTTCATCTACCACTAGCCTCGGGAAAACTGTCAAAAAAAATTGTGTTTTGACAGCTTCGAAGAAAATTAACAAAGATGGTTCTTGCATTGAGTACAAGTATGACGAAGTTAAGGTCACTGCTACTAATGGCCCATTCCCATTGAACAATGGAATTCCGAAATGCAGCAAGAAAATGTGAGTTCAAAACTGCGGTTTCAAGCAACAAGCTTTTGTTTCAGATGTGACGCGTCTACCGAACCAGAAAAAGTTGATTGTAAATCCGTTTTTGACAACAAGGACATGACGGAGATCAATAAAAAAAGAAATTCGTAACTGACTCTTTTTCTAAGAAATTTGAATTCATAATAAACCCATTATATCTTCAAACACGTTTATATTTCATTGGAAACACCCGAGAAACTCTTCCCAAGAATAGTAACATCGATGGCTCATTTTTGATTCAGTAACGCCTCGACAAAACATAGGCACCCGTCCCACAAATACAAAATAAGAAATAAGATCATCCTCTTCTTTTTGGTTTTTCCTGTTTCTTGCAGTAACAGAACGGCCTGTAGTATTCTGTCTTGATGCAATCCGCTGTTTTCCCATACTTGTTGCTTCGGTCCACCATCCCCAAAACGTGCACTTTTCCATTCACAACTTTCACGTTTCCCTGAAGAATTATTGGTTTTTCTTATTAGTTGTGGTCAATTCTATTACTTTGAATTCTGCTTTGCTTGGCTCTTTCATTTCTGCCGTCACTTTGTACAAAGTTGCTCCCTTATATTTGTGATCAAACATCGCCAGTGATACGGTCTGTAAAAGAGCCGATAATTCAATCAAACCGGTTTACAAACCTTCCCGTATTCCATTTTTATACATTTATCAGTAAGTTTCCCGTCCTGAATCTGTTTATTGACCGCTTCGGCTAATGCGGCGCCAATTGAACGTGCAAGTTCGGTGTTGCTGATAAGAGAAAGTTGCGGTTTCAAGTTAAACATACAAGATTACACAGACCAAAAACTTACGTTGGAAGAGAAGTCGTATTGAACTGACACAAACAGTACTCCAGTGGAATAGGCATTGTCCGACAGTTTCTCGGTGTTGCTGGTTGCTTCCGAATATACGAGTTGCCTTTCTCTCCAGGAATCGGACTTGGCTCCACATCCGTGAAATTCTGAGCCGATTGATACTGAAAGCCAAAAATAAACAGAGCATTTCAATTTTGGTGACAAATATTGGTGACAGATCAGAAACTGTCAAGAAAAAATACATGCGTAGAGAAAATGATGACGGACTAGGTGGGCGTAGATTAAAATAGAATTTTGATCCGAGATAAGTTGTTATTGACATATGTGTGTTCTTATCAATGCGAAGGAAACTACGAAGAAAACTGTATTTTAGTTCTGCACAGCTTAAAAGAAAACGCCCAGTTTATCAGCAACAGTAGCAAATTTTGCAGAACGTTATCTCAAACTCACTTTCATAATGTCCAGTAATGTGGCCCTTGTATCATAATGAGTCTGGAGGTTCTTGGCATTTTCAGAAATGATCTCAAGTAGATTTGTGGTTTTCCTCAGCTCTTTTGGAATAGAAATAGCTGTCAACGGGTTATTGACATCCAGTCCACCAACAAATGTATTCCGGACGTTTCCAAATCTCAGACCATGATCACCAAGGAAGAAAACAAATGAGTTATCTAGTTGTTTCCTGTGGTCAATCAAATATCGTTGGAAATCCTTATCAGCGTGTCCGAATCCGTTTTCCGTATTGTGTCCCAAATGGATGGCCCAGATCCATCCAAACTTCTTCTGATCCGGATATGCATCAGTGAATTGTCCCATGTAGTCAAGCAATGTGTGGTGGTATTCTCGGCACAGATCACCTTTCAAATGCTTTTGAGTCAGCTTGGTTCCATGGTTCTTGCGTTCATATGCATTTTGAAAAGGTCTGAGTAAACATAAGTAAAAGGTTTCCTCGATTTATTTTATTACCTCATGTAATGGTCAATAGTTGGCTTATCGAAGCCAACACAGCCTGGCCAGTTCATGGTTCCTTCCGCCCAGTCTTCAGCAAGAAGTGTCTAGAAATCGAAGAAGTTACATGACGTCTTCCTTAAAGTTACTGACTCGATAACCATGATCTTGGAATTCAGTAAACAATGAAGTCTCGTTGTCTTTGTAAACATTACAAAAGTATTTGTGGGACCATTCAGGTTCAACAACTCCAATATCAAAAAGACTTTTGTCAACTTTCTCGAGGGATTTACCTGAAATCAGAAAATCTATCAAACTTCTGGGTTTCAAGGCAATCACTCACCATACCAGATCCCAATTCCATTCGGTCGACTATTATCTCCAATTTTGTTCATGTAGGGAAACATGATACCATCCATGTGGTTCGTGAAGTACGAAAGTGTCCTTGGGAGGGACCTCTTAGCTTGAGAATGGGAAATTGAATCTAGGAGGATTACAAAAACATCGTATTGCTTCAAACCGGTTATGTCAAGTTTTGGTTTCTGTTTTGGTCTGAAAAAGGATCAACTGTTGGAACGAGGGGAAACAGACAAATAAATCAACTCATATTACTAATACGTCATTAGGCATGGTTTTTTGGACTCATACTAACTTTGGGATTACTTGTGAGTGTAACCACCCGTAAACATCATCCTTCTTGTTTGCACAGGCAGTTTCCAGAAATTCACAATCCACGTGGCCTGGGGTGAAGCTCCAGTTTCCAATGTTATTAGATCGATCGGTTTTCCTTGTGTGACATCTTGCACGGCAAACCAAATTATCTTTATTTTTCCCTACGCTCCATTTAGAGTTCTTCAGTTCTGTGAAAGGCTTGAAGGAGGTGTCACAACTCTTCAAAGGATCACTGTCAGGATTGACGTACTGAAACAAAATACCTTGGTTAACATTATTCAGAAGGAGCTTACAGGAAGTACTTCATCATCCCAAACATCATATTTGGGAAGCTCGCAAGTGTCCCAGGCTTTATCATCTGCAGTGTCGTTAAAAACAGCAATGTGTTTTCCTGGGATATTTCCGGTTAGAGCTTCGTAGACACCGTAGTTCATCTCCGGGTTCTCATTCGGAGAGTACGTGGCAACACCCAGGAATATCACATAGATAAGAATGCATCCGGTAAGTAGCAGAGCTCCCCATGGCACATGTTGCATGTTCCTGAAAAGCATATTGCACGAGCTGTAAATAAGAAAAAACGAGTCGAAGGATGGGCAGATAACTAAGAACATGATCTAACTCTTGTTATCACGAAACACGGGAGGATGATGCCGTCACAAAGGTCAGGGTGGGCGTTTTTGGGGTGTGGTTCCTTGATAAAACTGAAACTGATAAAATTTTGAGTGATATCAGGAAACTGATTGTTAAAGATGTCACTTTCTGATTTCAAGTTCACAAATCAGAAAGTTGAGCAATTCTCCGGTTACAGAAGTTTCAAAAATACACTTGGATTGGGAAAAATGTTTTCATTTGAGGGGAGGGCAGCGCCTTTCTCGCCATAACTTTGTTCAGCCCTCCCACATATAAACCATAAAAAATTCCCATCTTTGATTGTCGTTTCAAAGCAATCGTGGTGGGAAGTGAGGGAAAAAAGGATGAACTTATGGTTGATAGACAGAAAAACAATAGAGACAAGTTACGATACTAAATTGCGATTTTCAGACCATTTGAAACAAGTTGCAAAATCAACTGTGTCCACGACGGTCAAACCTTTACATCAACCTCTTATGGCTAATAAACCAGCGTTGATTCACTTCATCATTGCAATTTCAAGAAGTTCAAGTGTACTTCTTCGACCTACTCGTGTAATCTATTGAGAAAAAGAATGTGAAGGTGCGAACAACTACCTGACGGCAGACACAAGGGCAACAGTCAGTTGGACGGAAGGTGAGCGACAAAAAATCTGTCCGGTTCTTTCTATGAATATTTAGGAGAAAGTTTTCTTGCAGTCTTGTAAAGATGAGATTTCAATAGGATACCGCGAGAGGAAAAGAATCTTCGATCATAATGATACACGAAAAAGTTTGTAGATTGCTCTTCCCATAAATAGCCTTTTGTATATCGGACAGCATACTCTTATCAGAAAAGCGTAGACAATATTTATTCAAGCACAAAGTCACACATTATTCGAATTTGAAGACGTAGTTCCACTGAAGCAGTTGATACTGAAAGGGAGTGCCGAGGCGAACATCTAAAAACTTCAATTTATACCAAAAACTGACTACCGCCCATCCTACCGGATTAAAAGGGATCTGACTCAATTGAAGGGTTCGGTCTTGCGCAAGACGCTTACATTTGTAACGCCGGTTTTGGAACCATATTTTGACCTATAAACATGGAAAAATTGCAGGATTATTTTGTAATACAAACTTGTGTTGCAGTGAGACCGAGTGTCTGGGCCAATTCTTCGCGCTCACTAGCCGTGACATAACGTTGCTTTTTGAAGCGTTCCTCTAGTTCGTTGACCTGGGAAATGAGGGAAATTGGAAGAGAGAAATAAAAACGTTTTGCAAACCTGATTTTGAGTGAATAGCACTCTCGGTTTTCTTTTTTGCTGTTGAGATCTCAAGTTGATAGTTTCATTGTTCTGGGCTTGACCAAACTGTTGAGCATAGGTTTTTGGAGTGTGAGTTGGTGGGTCTGAATGTATTGATTTTCGCAAAAAGCTTTCGGATTGCAGAGTAAAATTGTATCTTATTCCCAATTTCGTACTCAACTACACTTTACTGTTCAACAAACCAAATCCATGTCCCTCTCTAGACTTACTATAGTATGAACTTGCATGAGAACCCAGACTTTGGACCAGAGGTAAAACTGGTTGATAGGGATTGGAGAGTTCAGAAAATGACTGGTCGAAGCCATCAAAAACCCCGATACGTGACGTCAGAGCCGGTTTGAACTCTGATGGCACGATGGGTGGAGGCAAAATGACCTCGGAAGTTATAGCGTTTGAGGTAGAACTGATTTGGGAGGATTGCATCGAAAATGCGGATGCTTGAAAAGTTCTCGGAATAGAATAAAATTAAAGTTTCCGAGGCGCCTGATATTTGAGAAGTGGGGAGGATTTTCACACCAAGTCATCAACTAACTGTTTGTTATCCATTAGAGGAAGAAATTTAGATACTCTTCCCAACCACTTGTAGCTCATTTCAAATCTTGGCGCACTTTCCCACAACACAAAGCTTGTGACTACGAGGGAGTGAGGAGTACTGAAGGAAGAAGCATCGGGTGGAAAGTACCAACATGTTACAAAATAACAGGACGTATATCCAACCTTAACGTGCATTTCAGACAAAAGCTTACGTATAATAATAATGAGGAAAAACGGCATGGGAGCTTTCCAATGTTTCACTTCTAAAATGTTCGGCTTGTGTAATGCCATGTCAGCCGATTTCATTTCCGAATATGTTTTGCCCTTTGTTTCTCTCCGAAAAATCCCGAAAAAGCCTCTCTAGACATTTCCCATTCTTGATGGCCTTGCTGACGTATCTATAGAAATTCCCATGGAAATATGGTAACCAACAGTTACTATTGCTCTCCGTGCCGCCAAAATCTTCAATTTTTCACATTTCCGAATCGCTGAATCTCGAAAATCTCGGAAGAATTTGTCTTGCGGAAAAATGGTGAGTGATTCCTTTGCGGGCAACAAAAATAAGCTTTATTTGTCTTTCTAAGGGGGTCGTTCTTAATTTTCTCACAGTTCTCAAAACTTTCCATAATCTTCTTTTTTGTTTCTTTTCAATGGCAAAACTTTTAAGAAACCGAAATTACAATACAGTTTTACTGCGTTCCTACCGCACATTACACTTTTATCACCGCTTTCGGAGTGCAGGTCGCTTACTTTTCCTTTTCTTTCCTGACCTTCTCTTTGAAACGTTCCCTTGATAGCTCCTACGTGTTCCATTCAAACAAAAAAAAGAAAATCTTCCTGAACTTCATTTTGTGGTCATGTGCTTCTCTCCGCCCCAGCAATTATAAATTACGGTAGTGAGTGGGCTAAAGTGCTCTCGTTTTTCAGTGCTCTCTAAACTATCTTCCTGCGTTTTGTAGTGGCATTTGCCCCAGAGAAGATTTGTATAAAAGCTAGTCCTTGGGGAATCTCTTCATTCTTTACTCATTCTTCTGATCCGGATGTCCACCTGTTGCATTTCTCAGGCTCGGTGCAGAAAGCTTGTGAAGACCATGTTCGGCTCGAAGAAGAAGATCCCGCCGCCAAGGTTCTGCCCGCCATCGGAGACACGTAAGTCGTAGAATAGAAGGATATCATTTCATGAGATCATTGAAGCATTGTTTGAAAAACTTGAAGATACAGTAATCTATGTGTGAACATTTTTATCAGAATTTCGGGTCGGGTGAACTGTGTCTAGCAAAGCGAATTCATCTAGAAAGTATCATTAGAGGAGAATCTGGAATGTAGGCAAAGTTGGTGTTCTTTGATCTCTTATGAATTTGCCTTGGGTGCTATACAGCAAAAGACTGATACGAGACGGTGGAACGTTTGATTAATAGGTTACTGTAGGGGTCTGCAGTTTTCCTACAAAATCTGAGAATGTCAGACAAGATGTCACACGTGACATTCAAAAAGCAATTATCTCCCTCCCGTAGTCAGAACCATCAGAACATTTTTATGTAGTTCTGATACAAATGTTCCGTTGAGAACAATTATTTTGTCGCCTACATTTGTTCCTACTGTTAGACTCTTGAACTCTGACGTTGCTTCAATGCAATCACGCTGATTTCTCTTTGAACTGATAACAACGATGTAGGTACCGTGAAGCTCGTAAAAGTTATTGCTCGCTAGAAACGTCTGCCCTTCTCGCATATTTTCTAAGAGCGTCACTGCCAAATGAGCTTGTTTTAGACGTGCCCCCATTTATTTTATTTCAAAACCCAAAAATTTCAAATCACGCAGGACAATAAAGACGAAAACACGGCCTGCGGGGGAGAGTCGAATTGACAATAACGTGTGGTCTTGAGATGACACTAAATTGAAATCGCTCCCGGAGAGGTCTGACTAATCGCTCTTCAGTTTGATTTTTTGGCTTTCTGCCCAAAAACACTCCAAGATGACTAGTAAACTGTGGATAATCTCTCGCACGTTCAGCACTACGAATAGTGAGTTTATTTTTATCATTCAAGAGTCAAGAGCTCTTCTAAAGTCCCCAGTGTTTGATATAGGTTCTTTCTTCTTTTTCCCTGCAAAATATAAGAATTTAATGAGAAGCTAGGCTACTGACGCAACAAGTTTTAGACATAGTTTATCTCCTTATCCTTCCCAATTTGCTCTCCTTGATACCGACTTCTAAATGTTCGTCATCTCAGATTAGAAAGACAACACCCATAAATCCTAGAAGTATGAAGAGAGATAATCTAACTTGATTCTCTCCTCGAGATCTCTTCCATACTTTTCCCCCAAAAAAATGGACTCGGCAGCTACTGGCTTGGCACTTTCTCTTGGTACCAATCAACTGTCTGGGTTTGTCAAGGGTTCGTAGGTTAAAAAAGACAAGTGGTGCATTTTTTATCAGTATCTTATGAGGGTTGGTGATGGGCGGCTGCAAAACGGGGTGGCATCATGTTTTTTCTCTCGGCTTGCTTTCGAATCCTTGACACTGACAAATACTCGAGTGACAAAACAACGATCATCTTTTGTGACTGCTTTATTCATTCTGGTCTGATCCGCAAAAACAATTTATAGTTATGTTCACAGACATAGGTTTGGGTGAGTCGGGTATCTAGTTAGCAACTAGTAACTTTCACTGCTGCTGAAATAGAAACGATTTTTCTAGTAGCATGTTTACGGTACAAGTACAAATTTCAGGTCTCGATCGTCTGACCGGTGAGCCAACGGAACCGGAGATGGAGGATCCGGAGGTAACCTACATTTTGTTTGTTAAAAAACCAAAATGATATCAGAAAATATCCTAAAATCTTTTGGAATCCATAAAAACCTGTAAAAATAGCTCATTTCCTAGAATTCTCTACGGGTTTTAGAGATTTTCATACCGGAACAAACAACCAAACCTTAAGGATTAGCGCTTGAGAAATGCAAAAATAGCCCTACTTTTCCAGCTATTTTGGTCTTGGTTTGCATGTGGGATGACGTGATTTTTTATTTTTTGGTTTCCCCAATGAGTTAAACGGAAAACATGCATAATTTTCCGAGAATATTCGAGTATTTGGAACGAAACGCACTTTGTGAGAATCGGGTGGAATTTTTGAACATCCACCGTCTATTGGGACTGGCATCTTGAAAACATTCGCCAAGCTCTTTCAAGTTCCGTTTTTGAATTATTATTTTCAGAATGTATTTTTTGAAGTCTTGATTACTGTAGCCTTGATTCTAATTCGCATCATTGTCAAAAAAAAACTAAAAATTATCATTCAACTCGTCAATCTGAAAAATAAGACCAAATTGTTTTGACACCCAAACACTATACCTTTTTTCAAATTTCCTGTATTACTATGGGTGGAGCCATCCCGTATGAATGGGATGCTCAGGTAGTAGTTCCGTTGGCCCAAACCTCAGTCCCATAAACAATTTCGCTCCACAACAACCGGTCGAGTCCCGTTTCGAATTACACCCACACACAACACACAAACTTTTTCACGACCACCGACGCTGCCACCCCACTTTGGCCCTTTTTTTGCTTTCTTGACTTGACTTGAGTGCATATGAATAAGATATTGTTCAAGGCGCTCTCGCTCTTGTCTTCCAATTGTCGGGCGACATCATTTGCGTGTAAGACAACACCAGAACCGGCGTCAAATTATTTCTCGTTCTGCAAGCCGGTTAGCTCTAACTGCTTGGAAATTCAAAATTTCAATTAGACCAGCACACTGGCCATACTCTATCCCACAAAATACAAACACCCAGCTCATTTTCCAATTGTAGGTTACTGCTGCCCGTCAAGAGCAACAAAAGCGTCGTCAGGACAAGCATCGCAGGATGGAGGCCGATCGTGAGCGTATGCGTCAGCATATCCGTGACAAGGTGTGTTGAACAAGAAATCCTCAGATTATCAGGAGATTTTCAGTACAACCTGAAGAAGAAGGAGGAAGCTCGTGAGCAGGAGATCGCTGGACGTATTGCGGGAAACCGCAAGACCCCGGAACAAGTTGCATTGGAGAGCATCAACACCGAGGAGGAGGATGGTGAGTTAGGGTTACTGTAGTTGTGCTAACAAGCTGCTCCTGAAATTCATGCTGGCCAATAGCTTTTTCAAACTCTTTTACAGGATATCTTCCAGGTCTGATGACGGCTTTGAACGACACTCTGGAGAAGGCCAAGAGCACGGTCGCCTCGGCCTGCACCACTGTCAAGAACGTGATGACCCTCTGGAACAAGTAAATGCCAAACTCTCGGACTGTGATCTTCTTTTCTGCCTTCTTTTTTGTGTATTCTTCTCCATTTTCATTTGAGCTCTGAAAGTTCTCATTTGAATATGGTTTTGTCAGAAAGACTGTTTTAGGTGCTCGTGGGTGCCTAACATCTAGATCTAAGGTTTTCAAGATATCCTAATGAAATTCCATTCGGAATTTGTCTTCAGATATTGAAAATCTTATTCGAAGCCCAATTGTATCCAAAATCGTCTGTTTGACTACAAGAATTGGATCTAGCAGACTTCCATCCAAATACCTGCTTGCTTTCAATGCTTGTGTTGTATTTTTTGTATGTATTCCATCTTCCTTCGAAATTGGTTTTTCAACTCTCCTGTACATCTACACTCCTCTGTCTACTTTTCAGATTTTTAATTTCTTTTCGAAATTTTTCATCTGGTGTGTTCATGAGCTATTTATGTACTCTAGAGTTTTTCCTATTTTGTTGGCCAAAAAAATGATTATCAAAAAATTGAAAAAGAGTTGTTTATTTACAGAAAGAATTAGAACTGGGTAAAAACAGACATACATGTACCCGTAACGACTAGAAGTAACTGACAGAAGCATGGGAATAGTTGTGATCATAGAAATGAAACAAAATTAGAAGAGATCCATAGAAATCTAAAGGTGAGTGGTCCAAATTAGTTAGGCGACAAAGTGAAATGAGCAAGACTCTGATAATAATTAACGTACAATTGAAAAATTTATGCTGATGGTAGGTATCTGTCGTCATCAGCTCTTTGGAGTATCAATGTTTCTCTGGCTAATCGGATTTGACGTTGTCGTTCGGCTCGTTTTTGACGGAGACGTCGTCCGCCAAGGACAAGCATCACGAGTGTTAGTACAGAGACTGATAGGAGGAGACCAACGATGATGTAGCTGACGACAGAAGTAGAGACTTTCTTGCCAAGAAGTTCAACGTACTGAAAATGAAAAACATAAATTCAAGTTGAGTCGTGTTCAGCTATTACCTCAACCCTTCCTTGAGCCCTCTCTCGATTCTTGTCCAAAATTGCTTGACGATTCGCAAAATTACTATCCCTTGGGTATAAATTTTTGCATATGTCATAGGGGTAATCCGCAGGATTGTGATGACACACACACGTCGTATTCGCGTTCCTGCAACCCACCAACAATGCCGACTTTTATGAATAAATTAATGCTTACGAGAAATCGGGTTCACGATTCTTACACTTGAGTTGGTTGCACCATTCACTGGGTTGATTGAAGCAACAAGAGCACCTGAAATAGATATGAGATTGCGAAAAGAGGAACCAGTGAAACTCCAACTTACTCATTATTCTTTTTCTGAAAACATCTTGTCATGAACTGCTGGCACTTTGCTCCATTGTCACTGAACTTTCGACAGACACAGACTGTCGGTAGAGGGTGGATGTTCTCATGTAGAGCTGATAATGTCTGATTACAGAACATTGTGTTCCAATCTTGAGCACAAGAGCATGGCGAATTGAATGTGGCTCCTGGCCGTAGATAAGTGTCTAAAGGCCGGTGAACGTAGAAATCTGTAAGAAAAGTTGATTTCATAGACCCAATATTATTTTTTGGAAGTTTCATGTTTCAAACTTTGTCAAGGACCAAAACCCAAAACTCAGAAGTCTTGACGTCACTCTAAACTACCTTTCAACCCACCCATAACAACTTTTCAAAACCTTCAAAAAATATCCCTGTTCCATGACACGGAACTGGAGACCGGAAACAACCTTTACCTTGAGCCGTTTGTGAATTTTTTATGAGCTGAGAAGAGATTCAGAATTCTTGTTCGTTTTCAAGTGTGAACTCATGAACTCATTTGAAATTCAAAAGTTTTCAGACAAGTGATTTGATCTTTGATTTGGTTTATAAAAATGACTCATCGAGTGCTTGATTTATAAAAATGACTTGTGAAGACTGTACCTGACACACAAGAGAATTTCTCACAGTTGGGACCGGAACACCTTGAAAGCACATCTCCGACGAGGTAGGCAATGATACCAAGAAACTGCCAAGGGGTCATTGATATGATGGTTCATCAAACGGAAAGCGGGTGCATACAGTAGAAAACTTGTTGATCTTTGTTGTAATGTGAGGTTTCTGTAATAATCAAGTAGCATACAGTTTTTCATTTCGTCAAAGGTAGAAGTAGAAAAGTTCAAGACACTAGACGAATATTAGAAGAAATGACATTGCGAAAGATAAGATGATGCTTGGAGCTTTCAGTGAAGCATAGTTCAATGAATTCCAAAACCGATTTCAAATTTCACTAGACGTCACAGGTCACAGAAACCACGACCGAAACAGCCAAGACAGACCCAAAAACAGAATATGAGGAAGAACACAAAAATGTCTTCCCGGTGCTTCTAAAAAAGGAGAAGAAAGCTCAGAATTTCGAGAAAACGGAGCAGGAAAACGGAGCAAAAAATACGAAAAGGAAAGGCGTTCAGAAACGAGGAAACGTGTGGTGCTGTGTGTTTGCAGGGCCAACCGAGCAGATATTTCGTGCTCGGCGCCTCGAATTATGAGAACATTCAAGTGAAAAATGCCTACGCAGACTAGTGACACCTATTATTACTATGTTTTTCAAATTTTGAGTCAGCAGGTTCGAAAGAAAAAAGTGATAACATGGAAACTCATAAAAATGTGTTTGATGTGTATGATAGGAGGAAACGTTGAAAAAAGTTAGTGTTGCCTAAAAGGAAGGGTAAACATTGCGGAAAATAGGATCGGAAACGGGGAGAATATTGGTGGAGAAGAAAGCAGAAGTCAGGGGCCCCTCGATAAAACAAGCTTTAGTGGGTCATTCCAAATTTATGCTCTTTGCCCTCGAGAGAACGTTTTATGACTTGGTTACCTTATGCGCACCTGCGACGGAGGCGGCATTTAGTATTCGCTTTTTTATGGGGGTTGAAAAAGGAAAGGGTGAAATCTAGCCGAGATTGAGAAGATGGAATTCTGAACAAGAGAAGATCACTGGGTCAATAACAGAATCAGTTCAGAATCAATGAGTTTGGAATAAGCTGAACAAGATGGACTAAAAATCCGGAAATAACCCTTTACTGATATGTTAACAGGCTTCAAAATGAATCATCTTGGCAAAGCAAAGTTTATGGTAACAATTTCGCAACCGGAAGTGGAGTGACTTTTTGTTGGTTTTTGAAACTTTGAAAAACATGGAAGAGGACCTTTTTCAAGAGTTGGTTCAACGATTCATTGTAACAGAGATTTCTGAGACTCCTTTTATTTTTGAGAAATGACCTTTTGTTTCTGTTCGTACCTTGAATTCTGTGAATTTCAAAGCTACCTTGAAAAGTTCGGAACTTTCATGAATACTTGAATGCTCTGTCTCCACGACCTAAAAATGTTCCTAGAAATTCCACATTAGGGAGAGTGAAATGGATCCGCATCCAAATCCCATTCTCCTGTCTCCAAATTAGTCCAAATCTGTTTTGGTCTGTCCCGAGTCAGTAGAAAAAACAAAAGAATGTAGAAAAACGAGTAGAAGCAAGAAAAAAGGGAAGAGATATGACAGAAGGAATGTGATTTCACGAGGATAGAATGGTGTCAGAGGAATGGAGGAATGGCAGGGGCAAGGAACAGAAAAACGACGGCGTTTGGGGCAAAAAGTAGATAATGTGCATCTTTTTGCAAATAAGCGCTCTTCCCATGGGATCTACCCGACCAGTAACTTGTTCGTCTTTCGGGACGAAGGAGGTCCGTAAAGGAGGTCCACCGCCGCATTGAGAAATTTGGTAGAAGGGCATGAACACGTGAATTAATCACTGACCGTTGTCTTGAGTCTCCACGGACCGATTTGGCCTAACTCGGAAAAATGTTGCAATTCCACGCTGTTGAGAGGAAGTTTTGGGTTTCAAGTTGGTATCAACAGCTAGATTCCACGGAGGGTCAGAACTATGAAGTTTGCAAAAAACCAAAACAGGGCCGTCTTTAGTTGCCACATTTGACATGACCCATAAAAGTCCGAAGATTTATATTTCTTCTGTGGCAAAACATCCACAGACACACTTATTTGAAGATTCATAGTCTTCATTGTGTATTCTTTTCTTTTCGGTTAAAAAAACGAAGAAAGGGTCGGGTCCTTAAAAATAAAAGGAAAAATACCTACTCATCTATTCCGATCCTCTTATCGAAGCTGATTCTTCGTGGAGAAAAAAAAGCAAAAAAGTCACACTATGCAAAAAATCTTGATAGAAGTGCATGGGATGTACTAGATAAGAAGGACCCTCTTGTTTTCAGTGCAATAATAGAAAAGTTTGGAGGAGGAGTGGGAAAGTGATGGGAGGAGGAGGAGGAGCGAATAAAAGGTTGTGTGGATTATACAGAGGGAAGAAAAGGCGCGAAGCGGCTCTCAGAAGGGGATGAAAGGGGAGAAAGGACAAATGGATGGAGGAATCTTGCAATTTCACTGACAATAATGTTAAAATTGGTGTCTGATTGAAAAAAATGAATTGAAAAGCTAGATTTTTCATTCCCAGCTTTTGAAAAAGTAGTTTTCTACCAATCCATCCCTTGCAAAAAAATGTCATGGCCTCCACCCACTGCAATAAATTTCTCCGAACAATTCTGAGAATACAGAATATGAAAAAGTATATTCATCAAGATCAAATGCCAAGACGCTCAATTATTCGTGAAAATTCTAGGTGGCCTCCCTTATTCTCTCTTTGTTTTTGAACCTTTGTGGTAGATGGGGGAATAGGGAATTGGATCATTTTCCTCATTCATTTTCATATGGGGGAGAGAAACGGGAGGTTGAAAAAACAAAAACCTAATGATGATTGGCTGACGGCATTATTGTACATTAGAATAGGGGAGGAGGTGGGAGTGGAATAAAAATTCAGTTGTTAGTGGAGCGGGTGAGTGATAAGGAATTGGTGTTTGTCGACAGGATTATTCTATCGGACACCACGTTTTTGTGAATAAACATGTTGAAATGGTGAAATGACAAGTTTTTTGAATGGCTTGATGAGTTACGAGAAATGCTTCACCTGAAAGGTGTAACGTTGAAAAACAATAATAATAACAGATGAGGTCAAAAAGTGAAAACCTTCTTCATTCCGACAAGTAGAAAAATGGCAAAAATTGAAAACGGTTCATGAATAATTCTCGACCTGCACAACACAACACAACACCTATGCACTTCACTTTGGCGCGCATTAATTTGAAGCACAAAGGGCAGAGCAGGGGGAGCACAATTATCCCTATATGCCTCCCGTCCATCTTGTCTTCCTTTCGATGTAATTACAACAACGACTGACTCTACGGCGCCGCAAACATAAGATTTATCTTTTTTGCTCCCGCCAGACTCAGAAGCAGAGGATTGGATGGAGAAAACTAATTATTTATGCAAACAATGCAAAACTGACATGGTGGCTCTTTTTCTAGTGTCAAAGTTGAGATCAAAGGCATTGACAAAATAAATTAGATAGATAAATTAGAAATGAATAAATTGAAATTAAAAATGATCTACAGTAATTTCAAATCAAACTTTGAAATGGTTATTCAACAAAGCTCGCAGGTTGCTGCACAATTGCGAAATTTGGTTTCATAACTGTAGAATGGGCTTCGACAATAACCCGAATTGGACCAACTGGCACAACTGAAAAACCCGGTCATTAAAGGGGATCATGAGAAGAGATCATACTTTGTGTTATAATCCACACAATCCGGGCTGGTACCGCGATAGTCGGGGTCAGGAGTGGTGGTGGCGGTCGGACGACAAAATCCGCAAGTTTTCCGACAGTATTCCTGAAGATTTGTATTTCTTATTGTGCTTGAACTCGCTCTGACTGTCAACAAGTTTGTGAGAAGGTATTTATTCAAGTTTGACCTCGGTCTATGATCAACACTTCTAATTACTCTATGATATCATTTTCAAGCTATAATGGCTTATTATTTTTGCAAAAAAGTTTGCTCTCTGTGTCCATTACCGGAAATTTCCTATTTACCAGGAGCCGAACAACAAAAACATCAAGATGGGTGGTCAGTGTTCCGGAAATGACACCGAGTCTTGAGTACATTAGCCAAACACACTTCTCTATTGAGTTTGGGAGGCAAAGTGGTTTTGGGATACAGGAACAGAAAATAATAGTTCTCGAAGAGGGAGGATACTCTATATTGAAAAACTGAAAGTTTCGAAAAACTCACTTTGACGAAATCCTGCATTCCAAGGTTCATACAAATAGAAACATCCGTTGTGCAATCCACTGCTTTGTCGTAACATCCTCCTTAAAAAAAACATCCAATTTTCACCCAAAAAACCCCGAAGTGGGAAGATTATCAGCCAAAACAAGAACAACAACAAACAATCCAAAAACTAAAGTTTGCGCCCACCTTCCAAACAAAAACCGCAAACATTTGGACAATCCTCGATGAGTATATCTTTCCATTGCGGATCTTTGCACATTCTCGATGTTACTAATGCACAGTTTATGCGGGGGACTGAATAGTACTGTTTTGGAGAAGTTTAAAAAGCAAGTACTCACAAGGAGAATTACTACAGTCAAATGGTTCTGTTTGACAGCAATAACCGCAAGTTTTTGGGCAGGTACTGACAGCTATCCGCTTCATTTCTTCGTTCCTTTCACCGTTCAGCTAAAACATGTAGATTTGACCTGGAAGCTCGTGCTAACTTACCATGAAGCACAATAGCGGCCTTTCGGTAGTTGTTCCTACCATAACACTGCTACCGTAAATCATAGTGCATGCATCATCACTATAGATGTTATCACAGTTGATTGCGTTTGTGGCGTACTAAAAACATTTTGAAGTTGAAAACATTTCAACGGTTTTTTCTCCGTTAGTAATAGGCAGGTTATATACAGTAGAGCAGAAAAAAACTTGACAAAAGTTTTTTTCAAGTCTCACCTTTCCTTCTGCAGTATAATGCGTACAATTCCTGTCGAGAACTGCGTGCACATCATTCAAAAGATAAAATAAATATACTAGAAATAGATAAAAGTGCGTACAAGTTGAAAGTTGTGGAGATCTCATGAAAAGTGCATTTGAGTAGAAGAAATGAGAAAAAATAGGCGAAGCAGCGTTTGACCACCGGGAGAGGGGCGAGGCGACTACCGTTCGGCGGCAGATACAATAGATTTCTTTTCCGAACGGAAGAATTTTCCGTCTCGGCCTCTCATTGTGCAAATTCCGGCTTGTTTCTATTCACCCCCGAGCTACCTCATGCCCGACGCCTCTCAAAAAAGTGCGCGCATCAAACAGCCTCTCTATGTCAGACGGTTTTTAGTGTTATTCCGTGTTTGCTCCGCTGCCGAATGTTTTGATTACACAGCTCTTATCTTATGATCTGCTGCCAACCTGGCCATGACACTTATTTTGCTTTGTTTGTGCAGGGTGTAACAGGATCTTGATAGGGAATCAATTTTCAATTACAATTTGTTCGTTTCTGGTTTTCTAATTGATAAAACTAATATTACAATTTTTATTATGACATTCAACAACACAAAGCAAGTTACAATATTGATGATGAAGAAGGAGAAGCCGTTTATCCTCCTGGAAAAAACTTTATGTCTTCCTGGATGCGGTGAAAAATCATACATTTTCTGATTTAGTTAAATCCGTTCCCTAAAAAAAGCTCCGGTTATCAAAAAATTTCAATTCTAGAAATCCTGATTCTTAGGAATTGCGAAATTTGGTTCTTTTTGTATAAGCGATTGATAAACACTTACTTTGGGACTACCGTTGATCATCCGCAATCACGATTGAAATAGTGATAATTGAAATCAGAACAAAAATAAACTTCAGAAAAATATTCAGCTTACTGGTACGGTGGCATAGACCAGAGAAACTGAGCCGGCCTCTTCTGAGGCCTCGCAAATGAAGAATGAAGTATTTCTGCTTCGAAACATCAAATGATAAGAAGAGAAACACCGCTGACAAAAATCAAGCACGGGACAGTTATTTGCCATTGTGGCGCCTCGATGACAAGCTGAACGCATGAAAATTTATGAAGTGATACATTTTTAGAAGTTGAATTCTTCCCATGAAGTTGAGGGAAGTAACTCTGATGGTTTCTAATATTCAATGGACGCTCTCAGATTTGATCTTGTCACTGCAAACGTTGGAACATGTTATTTTCCCAAGTACTTCACGTGTTTGAAATGTTACTGTGATCAAAGTTGTTTTTGGTCTTTTTCAATACGTTTTTCTTGCCTTCACGTTCCCTTTACCTCGACTAGAGCCACAAGTTTCTTGCTTTCTGCGGAGTCGCGTTGTACTTTGGCCAGCTGTTTGAGAGACATGTTAGCCTTTCGGTCTTGCGAGCAGCGAGTGCCAGGTACTAGATACTGGGAAATTTGTTGTAAACAGCAACTGTCATGGAGAATCATTCGGAACCCACAACTGTTGGTCACGTCAGTTGGTAGACGAACAAAACGTACAGGAATATTGACATTGGATTCATACACTAACAATTTATAGATCATTATCAAAAAAAATCTCTCAAAGAAAAACTCGAGTAATTTGATTTTTCAGTGGCAGAAGTACAGCCAGAGAAATAATGCGGTTCTACATAGCTCTGTTTCTATTTCAGAAGCCGATCAGGCTCTACTCGTCAAAAGAGGGATTTAGGAAAATAAAAGGGATTTAGGAAATTTTTAGGGATCTAAGGAATTTTTAGGGATTTAGGGAATTTTTAGGGATTTGGCCTCAAAAAAAGGGATTAAGCCAAAAAAAGGGGATTTTCTATTCTAACCGAAAAAAGGGATTAAGTTACAAAAAAGGGATCTTCTGTAAAAAAAGAGATTTTGGAAAATGTAAAAAAAAATATTTTTACTGCAAAAAAAGGGATTTAGGAGTCAAAAAAGGGATTCAAGATGATAGAACTGGAAAAAGAGCATGATAACGGAAGATGCGCTGTCCGGCTATCGCGCGAATCGCGATTTGGGTGACTCATTTAGGCGCTGTATAGTTCACCATGAAAATAATGATGCGCACCCTTCAATACTATGCAAAAAACTTTTTTTCGAAACTTCTAAATCCCTTTTTTCACCCCTGAATCCCTTTTTTAATTTCTAAATCCCTTTTTTTCCGGTTGCAACTCCAATTTTTTTGTTTCTAAAACCCTTTTTTTACTCTCAAAATCCCTTTTTTCCACTTCTAAATCCCTTTTTTTTCAGCAAAATCCCTTTTTTTATCCCACAAAATCGGGTATGTTTAAATCCCTTTATTTATTCTAGATCCCTAAAAATTCTCTAAATCCCTAAAAATTTCCTAAATCCCTTTAATTTTTCTAAATCCCTCTTTTGACGAGAAGAGCCGCCGATCAATCAAGAACTATAAAATGTTTTCTTTGAATTTGAATTTCACTTCAATGACATTGAGATGTATGATGTTCCGTCTTGTGGTCAAATTTAACGATGGTTTCTTGCAAGTTGGGTTGTATAGGACAGCCATCATTCTCCCTATCGCATCGCTCGTCTTTCGCAGCGCATCCTGTTTCGTGTCAAAGTTCTCGTCTTTTTCTATCTTCCCGGTCTTTTGCGTTTCTCTACTGGTCTCTTCAATGATCTCTCGTCGATAAGCCCTGCCCCCCGAAGGGCCTCGGAGGCATCGCTCGCCGCCGACACAGTCATTCACCCCCTGCGAGGCCTCTGAAGAGGCCTGCTCTCCGTTTCTCTCTGAGATACGGAGATGATTTTTCTGAAGTTTATTATGATTTGTATTATATTCATTTTTTCAACAATGGATTAAAGATAGAAGATGTAAGTGCATAATTTTTCTTGTTACTTCTAACAAGTTGGTTTCAGAGTTGAAAATGTGAAAATTATTGTTATGTGAAATTAATGATGATGAAATGGAAGCAGCTGTCGCGGTAAGTATAAAAATGCCAAAAAAGATATAATATAACTTTTCCAGGGTCGGAAGAAGGAAAGGAAGAAAGGAAGATGATAAAGAGAGATGAGCTATCGTGGTAAGTATAAAAATGTCAAAAAATATATAATATAACTTTTCCAGGGTCGGAAGAAGGAAAGGAAGAAAGGAAGATGATAAAGAGAGATGAGCTATCGTGGTAAGAATCAAGATTGAAGCGAAATTTCAATATAATTTTTCAGGGGCGGAAGAAGGAAATGAAGATGAAGAATGTTTAAGAGAGATGAGCTATCGTGGTAAGAATCAAGATTGAAGCAACATTTCAATATAATTTTTCCAGGGTCGGAAGAAGGAAAGGAAGATGAAGAATGTTAGAGAGAGATGAGCTATCGTGGTAAGAGTTGCAAATTATTGTGGCACTTTTCAAATGATATTTTCAGGGTCGGAAGAAGAAAAGATGAAGGAAGAAGGATGTACAAACGAGCGGACGGTGTAGAAGCTGAAAGATTGAAAATTTGATTTTTTTAAAAATAAATAACCGATATGAATAAATGTTTTTTTTTTGAAAAATTGTTTTTCGGGTGACAAGAAGATCAGGAATGATAAGCGATTAGTGGAAGGGTTAGTGGACACTAGTATGAGAAGGTCACCAGACACATTCGCAAACCGGTTATTCGTCCTTCAAGGTTTGGCGATGTTTCCGACTTCACTTCACAAGGGTCATTTGTTGTTGAACAACGTCATTTACAAACGGCAATTCCTACAAACGAAGGGTTTCTACGGATTAAGAATTTGAAATAAATTACGGATGCAGAAAATCACAATCTCTCCTACGTTTTGTGATCTAAGATTCAAATATTTTTCAAGCTGATTCATCCACTTCGTACTTTTCGTATGACCATCCGGCTACCATGTGGTGAAGCCCCGTTGAGGCTGCGCAAAGAGAATCGAACATCTGTTTTCAATATTTATGACGCCAAATGTGGTTTTCTATTGCTTTTTGGAGTCTGATGAATGGGAAGCCGCCGTCTGGACTGAATTTCCCATAAATTTTTTTCCATCGGGTCATTCGGAAAACTCACAAAAAACATCCGCAGTCAGCAGGATTCGAACCTACGCGGGCAGAGCCCAATTGATTTCTAGTCAATCTCCTTAACCACTCGGACATGACTGCATACGGCAAACACTATCAAAAGCTGTTCACATACGGATTGAAAGTGTGTATAGCACAGCATGTTTGGCTTCAGTATATAATACAGTTGCATTTTGTCAAACTGTGAAGCATGCAGTCATGTCCGAGTGGTTAAGGAGATTGACTAGAAATCAATTGGGCTTTGCCCGCGTAGGTTCGAATCCTGCTGACTGCGAGTGATATTTTTGTAACTTTAATCAGATAATGTTATACATCAACCTGTCGGAATGCGTTCCCAGAAGTTGGTAATTACTATTTTTGTGTCGGCAAAAGATGGAGAACGATTACGTCGCTGATCTTTCGCGACCGATTGCCTCTCGTTATCTAATCGAAATGTTTTGAACGACTCTTCTCCCGTTTCTCGTCGGTTGTTTGCAATGCTGTGACGAGGGTAGTTTGTGTCCAAGACGTTTCTATAACATCTCTGCGTCTAAATGCACGGCTTGTCCCGTTTCGCGACGTTTCCCGTCATTCTCCATTCCCAAGGCCGCTGAAGTGGCTCGTTTCGTATTTTCTCTTGAATATGAAACATTGATTTCTTTGAAGTTTTTCTGATATTAACGAAACTATTATTGTAAAGTTTTGGAAAATTATTCTGTCAAACAGGGAAAAAACGGATAAAGACTGTGATAGGTGAGTGTTTTGCGGAATATCAGAGACACTATTGTTTTTTTTTCAGTAAAATAATTTCTCCATTAACTGGATGTATGAGGGAGCAATTTTGATTTGAGGAACGTAGCCAGAAGCATCAATGGATTCATTCATTGAATTCATAACAAGGTACGATATTTTCGAATTATCAATTTTAAATTTTAAAAAACTTGCAGCAATACATTGAAATGAATGTTGGAGGATGCGTTTAAAAGCTCGAAAGAGTAATCGGCTCATGTGAGTATTGTTAAAGTTTCCGCTCATATTATAATTTTTTTTTCAGAAAATAATATCTGCGAACCAGTTCAGTTGTATGAACTTCGACAAATCGGCCAAGCAAAAAAATGCATCTTCATGGTGAGCTTTTTGTTCTCTGAGAAAATAACGAACTGTTTTTCAGACTACCACGTAACAGCGGATCACTGCGGACAGTATGCTTGTTGGATGAGATGATGATGTTGATGAGCTACTCGAAAATTAATGAATTTTCTTTTTTTAAATAATAAACTTTGATCATTTGAGTAATGTTGTTGTGCAACCTGCTGAAAAAAACGGAAAAGTTATAATTATAACTGACTGGGCATATAGGACGAGAGAAAAGGGATACATCACTAGGAAAAAACAATTTGCAATGAGCAAGATTTGGATCTACGCGGGCAAGCGGGGGGAGAGGGAGGCAGAAGGGACGGGCGATTTTTCTAGTCAATCTCCTTAATATTTCCTACATAACGGCATGCTTCTCAGTTCTTCAGAATGCCGCTAAACTACGAAAACCAAACATTTTCTGTATGTGAACAGTTTTTGATGGTGATTGCCGTATGCAGTCATGTCCGAATGGTTGAGGAGATTGACTAGAAATCAATCAGGCTCTGCCCGTATAGATTCGAACTGCAGATTCTTTTAGGAGGGTTGAAACATTGTAGTTTCTTCTACTTTTATTGCTGCACGTTTTTTTTAGTTTCATATTTGGTTTAGTTTTCCACATCGTATTTTCCGAAAAGTTAGAAAATATCACAAAAACATAAACATATGTATTGGTATCACACAACAAAAAATTAAATTAAAAAAAAAGGACCGAAAGGGAAGTGAAGTGGAGGTGTGGTGACAACTTTTCGAGAAAAAAAACAAAGATTGAAGAAGATCTTCATGGCAAATTAGCAAGATACACTGAAAAATTTGGAAAAAGAGGACTCGAGGACTTCAATTCGTTTACAATAAGAGTTCATAGTGTTTTTGGAGCATGGAAAGTAAGATAAAATTTGAGAATACGGAGAATGATAAGGAATCGGAACAGTTGAGGAATGAATAATTCTCGGTGGGAATTGATACGTTCCAAATGATTAAGAACTCAAATTTTTAAAAGAATGATGAAAGCTAATTCTAGTTTGAATAAAAGTGAATATGAAAGATGTTTGTTGAATATATTTCAAAAGTTTTGAAATTTCGAAAGTTAGAAATATTCGGGGTTTCGAGGAAAATGAACAAATGTTTGTTGAATTTTTTCGATTATGTAGATTGTGGAGAAGTCCTCTGTTTATGTGAGAGCGATGTTCTCAAATCTCATCTCCACCTGAGACTGGGAGCTTGAATTTACGCGCCACGAATTTGATATCTAAAAAATAAAATTTTTCCAATCAAGTACTATCAAATTGGGATGGTCAGAATCTCTTCTTCACAGATGATTCAAACACTAGAATTCTCAACTCACCTGCAATAGGTCTCTCTGCTACGGCTTCAGCTTCAGAAACCACATCCTTACAAAATCCTAGGTTCACTGAGGATTCTGCAAGTTTTAGTTCCGTCAATGATTTTTCATGAGTGCGCCTTTCTTCAGAAAAAGTATAAATTTTTGCATCAATCGTCTTTTTTTCCTCTTTCAGGAAATTCTCGAAGCTTGCTATAGCATTTGTCTTTGATCGTTCGTAGAAACTGATGATCGCTGACTTCCGATGTATCGCCTCAATCCCATTAACTCGGTGAGCCAAAGAATTTTTGCGCAAATGTTTGATTTCTTCGTCGAATTTCGTCAGTTTCGCTTCAACCGTCGACGATAAGGATACGATTTTCGACTTATGTTGGCTGAGCTGTTCATCGAGGTTCTCGACTGTATGACTGGAATGATATCCATAACGGCAGATATCACAGATGTTTTTTTCAAATTTTTTCTGACAGAGGTTGTCCTGGAAATGGTGAATAATTTTATCAAAACTGTTTTCTTACCACGCATAACCACCTAATCCTGTTTTTTGGATGTTTTGAACACATTGGGAACTGAAGAGGAATTCCATCAGCCAATGGCAATTTTTTGTGGGAGGAGAGAACTTTGCCTTTGTGGAACTTCTCGAAGCAACTGAAAGCATGTTTTTTGAAAATAAAGATTAATCACTAGTGGAAAAAGTTTAGAAAAATTCCTGGAATTTCGAATAAAATCAAGGAGAAATAAAATAAATAAATAAATTACTATCGAAGAAAATTCGGAAAACATTCTTGATTATCGAATGAAATTAAGAAAAGAATTAAAAAATCAGTTTTGTACTTTTTTTCCATAAATTTTTCGGAATCGTTTTTCAGCAATTTTTTTCAGTTAGAAAAAACTCACTCTTCACAGAAAGGCTCTCTACATTTGTTGCAATTGACCGTCGCCAAATGCCCAGGATTCTCAACACACTGCGGTCCCGATTGGATTGGCTCCAATGGCTCATTTGAATCCGAGTTGTTGGAATCCATCCTCTGTCGTTTTCTCGCGGGTTCATTGAGATTTTTTATAATTTCCAGAATCGTAAAGTTCTTCGAGATACTCTCAATGTTCTCTGAAATATTGATTCCTATTCAAATTCTTTTTTAGTGAACCATGTTTTGGTAAACTAACAAGTTTAAACTAGCAGTTTTTTATAGTATAAAAACATAATTTTTGAATTAACTAACCTCTCTTAACAGGCGTTGTTATTCTGCAGATCGGACATTTGACACGGTCGCGTTTATTATTATTTGTATTGAAAACGTTTGACATGCATTGATGGCAGCATGTGTGCCCGCAGTGCAAAGTACGAGGAACTCGATCGTTTTCTTCGTAGAACTCTGCGCAGATCGTGCATTTGCACGAGTCTGGCAGTTCCATCTTTAAAAAATCTGTGAGTTTTTTTTTGAAAAATGGAAGGACGAAAAAAAACGAGAAAACAGCGAAAAATCAAAATTCTACGGAGAAAAAATGAATTTAGATCTCAAAATATTCTGTCCGTAGTTTCGAAAATGCTTCGATAAACCGTACGCAGTACACGTAACATCGGAGCCTCGTTCTGTTTTCTCGTCGTCTGCGCTTCTTCAGCTAGCGGAATCTCTAGCACGTTCTGATGTATGGTGTTTTTCGGGAAACACTCTGTTGTCTGAAGAAACACATACTTCGTGAGATAGTACTTTAATTATTTTGCATATTGCCAATAATTGGTGTCAGAGACTTTTAATAATTGGAAAATTCAAAAAAGGTTGAAAATGTATTGTACATCAGCTTACTTTTAGTTTGATTTACTCATGTCAATCTTCATTGCAACATGAAAAAAGTGCTCAAGCCCTTCATTTGTTCCAAAATTATATCCAGAAAGTGTAACTTTATCGGTCTGTATCTGAAGTTAACAGAAATTTCCTAAATCTCCCGACTTCACAGTAAAACTTTAAAAAAAACTTCTGGAACACGTATGTGTTACGTTATGAGTCGGTTCTATGCTTCACAAAAGTTAGAGACTCAATGATCAGCCAAACCTATAGGATTCTGTAAGAAATCTCGTCTTCATCGATGAAACAAGTTCGTGATTGTAAATAAATGACAGTCTGCGTTGTTTCTACTCACCCGAGAGTTTTTTAAAACCCATTTGAAAAAATATGTCAATTTTTCAGCTTTACTGCACGCACTGACAATGTTTAAGACTATTTCGTTTGTTCTAACCCTCGAAAAAGCCCAAAAAACACCTCGATTTTCACGGGTTGCGAGATGACCGGTTTTGAAATGTCCAGTTTCAAAATGTCACGGTTTCGAAACGTCCTGAAGCCGTTTATGGAATCTCGCGTACGCTGTTTATGTTTATTAGCTTTCATAACTCGTTACTTCATATGAATTACTTTCTTATAGCTTTAGTTATTGTTTTTGAACCATCACACGAACCCAAGTTTGATGTCAAAATTGTTTGTTGGAGTTTGTGTTTTTTTTCCGATTCTGAAAGTTTGAGGCACGAAAGTGCTAGAATTCAATATCCACCTAATTTCGCAACGCAGTCTGGAACTTTTGAATTTGCGAAACCAAGAGAGTGTGTGGATTTCAATTACAAAAATTGAAGTTTTGTTCTAACTGCACACATTGTCCTGGTTTGATAAAACAAACCAATTTGTTCCGGCCTTGGATATGATATCAGGATTCCAAAACACTATGTTCCACTTCAAAAAAGCTTCGTTTAAACCTTCTTTTTGTCAGAAAGTTTTATAAAACTTTGAAAGACTTCCAATCATAATCTCTAATTTGTTCAAATTCGAATTAACTTTGTTTATGTTTTTTAATAAGGGCGCATTCTTTGTGGCGCGACCCATGACATAGATTTCACAACGTCTTAGGCAAGCCTCTGTTTCGCAAGCTTGCGGCAGGTTATAGAGGCGCATTCATCGTGGCGAATCACATGGCATGGATTGCACGGAATTTCGGGTTAGCCTCTGCGTCTCTAGCTTACTGTGGGTGTGCGGCAGACAATAGAGCTACTTTTCGTGGTGAGACCCACGGCATGATTTCCTCAAAGAACCTGCGAAATAATAGATTTCGTAAATACTTTTCTAACAAGCTGAATGTGCAATCCTTACTTCCTTTTTGTTTCTGAATCTCTTTTCATTCTCATTCCTGATTCAACCACTGAAAATCTGTTTTTTTTCAGTATCATTTGTTTGTTCAAAAATGGAAAAAAGTCTCGTTGCGACGGTGTCTCTCCTGACTTTGTTGCTCCAGATTGCAGCTCGCGGATACATCGAATTTGAGATCTCCACTACACACCCAGTCGGTGTTCAAGTCACAGCATGCCCTGTTACGGGGTGCATTGCACATAACATACAGGCAGCAGAGAGAATCGTTTTGCCGGATGCTCCATGCAAGTTCAGAGAAGCCGATTACGCCACACGCCCGTTGAAGAATCTTGATGTCTGGATTCTAGTCAAGAACCTGACGACTCATGGTGAGGATTCAAAATAAAAATGTAATATGATAATTTTTACAGAAGTTCTTGGAGAATATAACTTCAGCCCACGAACGACAACCAAATGGACTTTCGAAAACATCACTACTGACAATGAAGTCGAACTGGAGGTTAAGTTCCGCAACGTGTGCGACAGGTCGGCCAGAAACACGTTCATACTTACGATAGTGAATTTCAGAGATTTCTACGGAGAACAGTGTGAGAGGCTCTGCGTGCCGAATTACAAAATGCACTGGCGATGCTCGAAAAATGGGTTCAAGGTTTGTCACGAAGGCTGGAGGGGATTCAATTGCCATGAACGTAAGTTCGAAACATACTGCGAATTTTGAAAAAAATGTGAAATTTCAGCAATCTGCAATTGCTCCGACCATGGAACATGCACTGCACCTAACGTCTGCTCCTGTAACTCTGGATTCAAAGGAAAGAACTGCCAGATTTGCATCCCTCTGAGTGGCTGTGTCAATGGAGGCTGTGCGCGCAACCAGCCTTTCACTTGTGCTTGCGACCTCGGATTCACTGGAAAGCTTTGCATGACTGGTTTGTGGGAGGAACTTAAACCAAACTTGATACTGTAAAAGTTTCAGATTTGAATATCTGCAAGAAGGAGGGAATATGTCAGAATGGTGGAACATGCCAGATAAGCGAATACACAAGCACCGGTTATAAATGCGATTGTCTCCCCGGCTATTCTGGTAAAAATTGTGAAAATCAGAAAACAGTCAACTTGTGCGAAAATGGTTTTACCTGCTTGCACGGTGAGTTTCACTGCTGTTGAGGTCCTCAATAATTCTGAAGTTTTAGGTGGTTTCTGCTTTACCACTGACAGAACCTACTGTCTCTGTCCGGAGAGATTTTCCGGAACTCACTGCGAATACGAAAAGCATACCGACTGCACCACCAAGAACTGTAACCCGGGAATGACTTGTACCATGGTGGGTATTCACCCAGTCTGTACTACTGCTCCTGATACTACCGATGACAACAGATACTTTGTGATTGTGGCTCTCGGTAAGTGTATTGGATAGCTTCAAACTCATTTCCAACATTTTTCAGTATTTTTGCTGATCCTTCTAGCCATCACTATCTACTATATCCAAAAGCTGATCAAACGCATTAATCGTGCCACCAACCCCTACGACCTCGCATCCGTTCGTTACATTCCTAACAACCCTCCAGTCCCGATGACTCCATTGCTTGACGTCAGTTTTAAGGAATTGTCGACTAATATAAATGACGTAACTTTCAGCACGAGTTATACTCAACCATCTCCCGAATGTCAAGAATATTGACGTCCCCCGAAAATATCTCTGGTCTTCTTGCCCCGCCGCCATATTCCACACAGATTCCGGAAAACCCTCGTGCGGGCTTGCCAGATAATCCATTGCCGATTTGCACTGCTCAAGAAGAAACCGCCATGCAAATCGAAATGACGGAGACGAACGAAACCATTGAAGATTGCAATACTACCGAAGAGCCTTTCCAGTGAAAATCTTATTTGCGATTACTATGTTTTCATATCCTGTACATTTTTTATGTGTTATAATATACTACGATGTATTATTAATCTCAGATACTCATTCATATAATCGATCTCTATGATAGCCCGATCTTCAAAATAAATGCTCCCATTTCTCATGCAATCTCCCTTATGAATTTATTCTTTGTTTGTGAGTGAACTTCTCAAGTTCTGTAGTAAATGTGGCCGACCTTGTTAGTTGCAACTGCACAAAGTACAGCTAGTTCTCCAACTAATGGAAGAAATCAGAAGCTAGTCATCAGTTGCGTCATATAACTGATACCAAACTTGCTCCGCAGATATCACTACGTTATCAGCATTATATGATGAAACGATAGGTCTATAAATATGAACAGAACTGATAAGGAAAAACTTGATCTGAAAAGTTTTTGATTGAATTATTACTGACTTGTTACAAAGAATCTCTCAAAGTTAGCAATGGGTTTTGTTGGTACGTGTTAGACTGATGTAGGGGAAATTTACAGCTAAATTTCAGATTTCATCAAAAGTATGAAAATTTATGAGTGGATAAATTGCATATTTTTCATCATATCGCTGGTAATGCTGATTGTCGGGTCAGTGGCAATTGGAATGTTGTATGCAGACATGCCACCTATGCGTTAGTTAAAAAAATCAGCGTTTGAAAACAATGTGTTCCAGCTCCATATCCGTATGACATTCCTACAACAGCACAACCAGCAGTTTCGGGTCCGTTTGTGATGGTGACAGTTTCTTTGGCAACTGGTGTTACCTGGGCCAACGATTTGACCAATTCTTCCTCTGATGCATTTAAAAGTTTATCAGACAGCTTGCAAACAAATGTAAGCTACTACCTGGCGTAAATGTTTGAAGAAAAACATGAAAATTCAGATTTCTACTGCTTGGTCAGCACCACAGACGCAGCTTCAGAAAGGAACAGAAATTACTGTTTTGCCACCTCTTACAACACAAATCAACGCGTTTACGTAATATTTTTGTGTTTCAACTTTCAAAACTGCTTACATTGCAGCCAAGGAACAAACGGCGTAAACTTCTACTCGCAGTTTGTGTTTTCCGATTCCAGGACTACGACTGCTTCAGTTGAAGCTTCACTGCTTGCAATTGGGTACATGACAAACGCATACGGTAAAGTTTTTGAACAAATATCGGCTCATCAACCATTACTTTTCAGTTCAATCAACGTCACTATGTAAAGCAGTTGTGCCACCAGTTGTTGTGAATCAAACTTCTGTGTTTTTGAATGGACATTCTCTCATTTGATTGTATTGATATGGTTAAACTGTATAAAACCTTCGCTGATTAATTCGTAGATATCTACTTGGAAAGACGGGCCACGAAGGGACTAAATAATTGCGAATGTCAACCCGTTAGTACCAACGTTCTTTGTAAAACATTTATTCAACAATGAAAGTATTCTTGGATTATTCAATAACCCAAATTCCATTCTTGGTCATGAAAGTGCATCCGTACGACTTGTAGAGTTTGAATCCCTCTGGGTTGACGTTGCGCCACAAGTTAGTTTTGTGATCACAAGCAATGTCCAACTCGACCTTTTCTCCGTCCATACTCTGAAAACCAACATGTTCAAATGATCAAACTCTGTTGATCCTTACAGTAGCTGTATGCGAGTTTCCCTTGGTGTAGTTGTAAGTGAAGGCAGCAGAGACGTAGTTATCCTTCTTCTCGCAAGCCAGATGAATTGGTTCAGAGCATTTGAAGGCGGATTTCGAAACGTTGGCACTTGTGATGCTGTCGAGTGCCGGGTACGGACAACAATCTGTGATCCATATGTTGTTCTCGAAATTTGGCTCGAAGTAGTAACCAACCCTTGAAAAGAACAGCACCGTAGACGGTGGAAGCCAAGAAGAGAGCAGTCAGAAGAGCGTTCATTCCGATTGTTGCTTCTCCCTTCGAAACTGCTGTATTTATACGAAATTTTCCTCATAAACTGCAACAAAAAACATTTATTTTTATTGTTTTATTGACTCACCGATACACGTAATAAAATTTAAATTGCATTTTCGGAGAATCTGATTTTTGATTTCTGTAACAGTAGTGCTCCCTGATCTCAATAAAACTAAATAATAAATACATTTATTGGGTGTTTTATCGAGGCAGATGTAGTATAAATACGGGAGTAGTAGAGGTGAAGGCAACGATCGGAATGAACGCTCTTCTGACTGCTCTCTTCCTGGCTTCCGCGGTTTACGGCACCGTCCACTTCAGAAGTTGGTATTAGAAGTCACCAAATACAACAAATGGGTTTCAGATTGCTGTCCGTACCCGGCACTCGACAGCATCACCAGTGTCAACGTTTCGAAATCCGCCTACAAATGCTCTGAACCAATTCATCCGGCTTGCGAGAAGAAGGATAACTACGTCTCTGCTGCCTTCACTTACAACTACACCAAAGGAAACTCGCATACAGCTACTGTGAGGATCGGCAGAGCTAGATCATTTGAACCTGTTGGTTTTCAGAGTATGGATGGAGAGAAGGTCGAATTGGACATTGCTTGTGATCACAAAACTAACTTGTGGCGCAACGTCAACCCGGAGGGATTCAAACTCTACAAGTCGTACGGATGCACTTTCATGACTAAGAATGGAATTTGGGTCATCGAATAATTTTGAATCTTTTTCAAAATAATAAAGCGTTATTTCTCGAATGATAAAAGTGAAAGTTGTTCCATACTGGCGCTCGCATGTTTTTTACATGGTCCTAAGCGAAACAAAATCAAGTTAAAGGCCAGAAAAAAAGATCCGCAGTCAGCAGGATTCGAACCTACGCGGGCAGAGCCCAATTGATTTCTAGTCAATCTCCTTAACCACTCGGACATGACTGCATGTTTTACCCCAGCTGCAAAACTGAATGTTTATTTGTAACAACTGGATGGCGCTATCACTTTCGTAGCCAGCAGAAACTCGCTTCTATATCAAAAAGAAGGTTGGGCTTGCTGTCAAGATGATTGTTTTTCAAACTTTGTTGTCTTTGTTGTTTGCACAAACTTCTCCCCTAAAGGACACATGAAAAATTGCGCCTCCTTCCACCCTCGCAAAGCCTCCCCTGGTCCCCTTTTTTCTCTGTCTCTTCGGAATTCCATACTTCTCGTTTTTCTATTTTTTTTCTACGAATTACTCCTACAACGATGGGCAACACGCCGGGACAGCCGTTGTATGAGACAGATGATTGCAATTCTACGACTTCCAGAAAGTAAGCGAACTGTCATAGAGTATAATGTGATTTTTATTTCAGTGATCTCCCAATAACTGCCAATCAGATACAGATTCTGCTCAATTCTCCGTTTGCCACTAACATTTTCTTACGAGGCTCAAAAATTATAAGTGATCGTGCTTTACCAATAGAAATCAACAAGCGTTGGTACTTTTGGGATAACTACCATAATTCAACAAATGGAAACTGGAACAAATGTAGTGTTCCTCTAACTCCGAAAACATGGTTTTATAGTGATGGTAGTTCCGCGACAACCATTAATTATGGATGTAACCTTATTGAAACGTGTTGTGAAGCAAGTTGTTGCAGATTAACTACATTGATGCAAGCATTGTGAGTTATTTCATTTTTGAAATTATCTTTATGATTTTTCAGCTTGATTGTATCGTTTTTTGTGACAATGTACTTTTTCTTGATCGCACATTTGAGATTGAGGAATGTTGTCAATTTGCTCACTAGATATATTCCTCAACCCAGTTCTCCAAGAATAGCTCCCAGTGCTCCTAGACTTTCTGCTGGTTTCAACGATATACGACCATCCACTATTTCGCAACGTCGCCAGTCTCCACTTTATTTACAAGTACCCGCATCCGATGTGCAAACTCCATCAGTACGGAATATCCCACTCCCAAGTCCCATTTCTCCCGAGTCGACCGATGAGGAGGAAGGAATCGAGGAAATCGAGGATGGCGAGCCTCCAAAGTATGCCGACTTGTTCCCAATGTCGTAGTCGGACCAAAGACCTCCCAATGTTTCTCTCGCATTTCTACGCATTTTGTTCATTTCCCTTCTTTTCCATCCACCCTCGCACTCGTTGACCCCTCTGTTTTTTTTCTTCTTTTTACATGTCGCCCTTCCTTCTCGTATTATTTGAGGCTCTTGCTTTTTTCACGTGCACGAATGCAGAAGACCGGAAGTTTTGCACTCCTAAATCAGAAAAGTAATAAAGCAAATAACAATCCACCTGTTTTCTTATTTTCCAGAAAAGGATATCATAACACTATCGAATTTATAAACAAGTTTTTCAAGTATGACATGAAAGAAAGATATTTTGAAACAAAATACGAAGGTGGACAACACTTACATTTTATAAGAAATCCAAAAGACTATTTGGACTGGAATGGAAGAAAATACTATTGGGATAAATACTTTCGACATCACATTTATTTACCGAAAATTTGTTTTTACGAGTTAAAAAAGTCCTGGCACGCAGATTTGAGGAATGTGAGTTCTTGTCAAGTCAAAAGCAATCTGACAATAAAACGACGTTTAGATTCATTATAAAAACGGGTCGCAAGTAGATTCAATTGTGTTTTCTTGCCCACCAAACAATGAATGTTGCAGTTTTGGATGCTGTGAACAAGCTGAAGTAGACTTAGTTTTCTTGTGAGTGTTAGAGTGGAGTAAATGGGATGCACAAAAGTTTATTTTACAGGTTCTACGTAATGATTTTCATTGTTGCCGTCTACGGGACAATATTGTTTTGCTATGTGTTAGTGATTGTTTGTGTTCAAGCTTGTACCAAACAAAAACGATTATCATCGTCTAACATACTGTACGAAATTGTAACTTGCGACCATCCACTCTGTTTATGTCATGATACATCAAGACGGTTCTAATATTGTATAATTTTTTTTTGATTCATTTTTTTCTTTTATGAAAATAAAAAAATAAATGAAAGTTAACATTTTGGTTCTTTAATTTCAAATGTAAAATTTATTATTGAAATCATTTTCAGATCTTGAATCGTACAGTGAGCAACACAAAATTCCGTGAAGTTTACAGACTTGAGTGTCTTTTGGAGATGCATAACAAAGATTTTCTTCAATCAGAAAGTTTTTTTTTTCATTTTGCAGAACGTATTTCATGAATATCATCTATCATTTTCGAATAACATTTCTATCACTAGTGGAGACGTTTTCTCGAGTTGATGCTTCAAAATATGCACATGTTTCTGCTCCGCCTTGACCCTTCTATTTCTCTCAACCTCACTCCTTTTTCTTTTGCTCTGGTCGGTCCCCCGCTCATTCTTCTCTCTCCTCGTTTGCGGTGTCTGCTAAGATGGGGGACTGGTCAAATGGAAGTGGTAATTATCCGGACGATTGCTACACTCGCAAAGTGTAATGATAAGTTTTCTGTATATCTATAAGTGTTCATTTTCAGAAATGGCCCAGATATGACAGCAAATCAGTTTGAAGTTATTCTCAGCTCTGTTAGTTTCGCAAAGCATTTTCTTCCCGGAACGAGAACTATACGGAATGCTTCCGAGCCATTGACACTCTTGAAAAATTCATACTTCTGGAACAATCAAAGTCTTTCAAACGATGTTATTTGTTCCATGACTCTCACACCTGAACGATGGTCTTTCACAAATGGATCTTTTGCAAGCAGTCTCAATTACGGATGCAACAATGACGAAGCTTGCTGTGGAGTTCTCTGCTGCCAATATATAACAACTCTCAGAATCATGTTGGTTTTTTTGTACAAGTCTTGTATACGCAAGTTGTTCCAGATTTTGTTTATCTCTTCTCGGCTTAGCCTTCGTTTTCCTCGTGCTCAGTGGCGAAGTGGAGTCTATGCGAAAAATTGTTGAAAAGCACAATCGTTCTAATCATGCTGCTCTCCAGCTCCAACCACTGCCTCAACCACAAGTTCCAGTAGAACTGGAATTGACCAGTACTAGTACAATCATTCCTGTTGTTCGTGTTGACCAGCATGCTTGCCCCGCTGCACGTAAAACCATAAGTCCCTCTTTTATCTCTGAGAATTCTCGCCCAAGCACTAATGGGAATCAACACAATTCTGACGAAGAGCTCCCGAAATACTCTGAACTATTTCCTTCACGTCATGAAAATCGTTGACGTCATTGTGTTTCGGACCTTGCAGCAGACCTCCCAGTTTCTTTCTCTGCTTCTCTGTTTTTTTTCTCTTTGCTCTTTTTTCTCGTGCAAAATTTTTTGTTTTACCATGCTTTTGGAATTCATCCTGGTTGTTCAATGTTTTACTTCAATAAATTGTCTCCGCCGATTGCAATGCTCAAAAGGGGAAAAGTAGGAAGACTACTGTGTTGAAAAAACCTATTTCCAAAAATTCAGCCACCCTGGGTTCCGAAACACAGTAGACTTTGTTGTTCAATTTTTCAATAAGGATAGTCGTGAAGAATATTTCACGCAGAAAAATATATCTGGCAAGTACGAGCAGATTATGAGGGACCCAGAAAAACCTCTTCACTGGGATGGATTAAACTATTATTGGGACACATTTTATCAACATGACGATGCAACAGAAAAAATTTGTTTTCATGATCTGGCAAAGTCTTGGCATAGTGATATACAACGTGTAAGAATAAAAGATTCACTAAACAAAACAAACTGAAAATTTCTAGGTATTCTATGAGAATGGTGACTTGGCAAATTATTTGGTATATGGATGTCCCAGTTACAATGACGAATGTTGCAGTTTTGGTTGCTGTGCAAATTACACTAAACAGGTATTAGAATTGCTTAGAAATCATGCTATACTTCCAAACTTTCAGCTAATGGAATTGAATTTTGGTACCATTTTCATGGCAGTTTCTACATTTATTCCGTTTTTGTCTCTTGTTCGTTGTATCAAAGAGTTGATTGATGATATGAATCACTCTACGCTCAGCTGGAAAGAGTTCTTCAAACGTGTAGAATTTTGTCGTTCTGACAACCGCCGTAGTTACTAATTATCAATCATTTTTGCTTATGAGTTTTCAAAATGTATTACTTTTCATGCTCATTCCAAGTTGTTTATGAATAAAGAGTTTTGTTTGAATGTTTCAAAAAACACCGCATGCTCCTCGTTAGCGTTCTCGCTTCAAGTCTGCTTCTCTCTAGCTCTCCTCCCAGTGAGCACCTCACTCATTTTGCTCCACAATTTTCATATTTTGAGATTTCGTCTACTCCATTTTATCTACTAAAATGGGAAACGCTTCCGCAAAGAAAATTGACTGTCCGGTTGATGATGAGTAAGAAGGAGCTGTACATATTAGAGCCCTCTAACCAAACCCTTTCAGAAGTATCATGACCGCAGACCAACTTGAACTTGTTTTACGTTCAAAAGCTTTCCGTGAGGTGTTCGAGGAAAATTCCACGGTTATCAAGAACTCCTCCGAACCGATTTCTCTTCAAAGAAATCTGTTCTATTGGGATAATCATGAGAACCTGACAGAATACTGGGCTACGTGTAAGGTCAAATTAACTCCAAAGTTGTGGTCCTATGGAAATGGAACTTTTGCGGAGAACTTGAGCTATGGCTGTGGAATGACTGAGCAGTGCTGCCAAACTGATTGCTGCTACTACTTCTCGAAATATGAGCTCACGTGAGTAACCCTAATGCTCACAAGTTTTCGCATATTCTTCACAGATGGATCCTGGGAATAGTCGTTTTATTCCTTCTGCTTCTATACTTCCAAGGAAAAACTCTGTCCATGTTCAAGATGATCAAAAGTGGCATTCGTCAGGAGCGCAACACTCAAATTTTCCAACTCCAAGAGGTTCCTCGTCGTAACCATGAGATGAGATCGTGGCCAGGAATTCCGCTCGTTGCTCGGGGACCGACTATAGTCTCAGAAGTGGGCAGACAATATTGGAAAATGGAAAACAGGAGAGGAGTGGACGACGATGCTCCGCCAACGTATGCTTCCTTGTTCCCGGAGACATCGACGTCTAATAGTGGCCAGCAAATTGAGGAAAGCATCGAGGCTACCACGACTGTTTAGTCGAATAAGTACACTGACTTTTTTATCTGCTTTCAATTTTACAATCAAGCATATTAGTTTCTTTCATGTAGCTAAAGTAATCAGTTCAGCTCAGAAGGCTGATGAATGTTCTTAACTAACTAACAAGTACGACTCCCCCAATAGTAAGAAATGTCAATCTTTTTCAGTCGGTCATCAAAAACTGCTCTCTCTATATAAATAGTATTTCAAACTTCTCCCCTAACAAATTCCCATTTTCCAGTTACCGTAAACGTAGTTCAAAAAGCTTGATGATCGGTTATTTGCTGTGAGCTTTAGACGATGCATTCTCACCAAGATTTAGATTTTCAAGTTTTCAACTCTTCAAGTTTTCCATTCCGTACGTGCTTAATTTAATCCCAGAATGCGACAGAAACTCAAACTTTCAAGCACATCGCATTCAAGCACAAGCCCTTCTCGTGTTTCCAACCTGTGTCTCTTCTTCTCTCTATTCTTCTCATCCACGCAGTCGCTTTCTTTCTACTCCCCCATACACACACGTTCAGTTTCCATGCTACCCAATTCCGTTTTATTATTGCTATTAGTTTTCACATCAATAAATGGCTCACAGTTGGAGAAGAAGTGCCAGGAGAAGGCAAAAAAGTGAATAACTCAAAGGTTTCTGCTGAATTAGTATGATACGCTTTCAGCCCTCCTCGTAGAAATGCAGTGCAGTTTGTCCTGAAGTTTTTTGAGCTTGAGGTCAAAGAAAATCATTTTGAAACACGGAAAACTTGGCCTGGTGGAAAATACAAGCACTTCATACGGCACCCGGAAAACCCGCTGGTTTGGGGTGGTTCCAAGTATTACTGGGATGAGCACTACCAGCGGAACGGGAGTCATAAGCGACTATGCTTCTATGATCTTGCAAACTCTTGGAGCAAACACATAAACCGCGTTAGTGCAAAAGTGTAGCCAAACTTCAAGTCTTCTTCTAGATTCACTACAAAAACGGCAAGCCTGCGAAGTACTTGATATTCGAGTGCGCAGAGCTTGACAGTTGCTGCAGCTTACAATGTTGTCGTGGTAGCGGAAATCGAAGTACTCAGTTGAGTGCACGACTACTTCTCCGAACTTATTCGCAATTTCAGCTTTGTCATGTACTACACCTTCACAATTGGGTTGTTAGTCTTTCCAATTCCTCTGCTTCTGTTCGTTCAATATAGGAAAATGAAGCAGTCGACATACACATGGAGAGATCTCTGGTGGAAAACGAGTGTTTGGGAAGCAATAACATCGTCGAGTAATGATGATAATCATACAATTTTGTGATATGATACTGCACATGTTTTTTCTGTGATGTTTGATATTAATTTGAATAAATAAAAGAAGCAAGTTTTGAAAACTTGTGAGCATCATCGTGCTAATTTTGAATTTCAGAAAATTTTTACACTAGGTTACACTAGCTTCATTTCTGTTCCATTTGTTTGTTTTCTCTAGGTGCTGTGCCATAAAAGAAGGACAGTCAACATACTTCTTACGAGGACTCATCAAAATATCCGTTACTTCTCCTCAATCACCCCAAGGAGTTTCTCAGAATGTTTTTTTTTACATTCTCTCTTCCCATCACAGAAGGTCACTATTTAGTCTCTGTTCTTCTTTTTCATACTGCGTCTCCAGGTCAAAGCTGCCTCCTATCTTCTCGCATTTTCACTCATTCCTAGTTGCGAGTGCATATTCCTTGCCAATGGGTAATGCTAAAGCTAAAAATGAGTGTCCTCCGACTTCCTTTGAGTATGTGCAGCTGAGTTTTCCTCGAGACATGACTTTTTTACAGCAGCCCTATGACCATCGACCAATTAGAAACTATTTTCCGTTCGCAAGATTATCAGAAATTTTTCAAGGAAAGTTCCAGTGTCATCAAAAACAGCTTGGAACCTATCAAAGTGACAAGTTTGTACTATTGGGACAAAACTGAACCAGTTGACACTCATTGGAACACTTGTGAAGTTCAGTTAACCCCCAAAACATGGTCATATGAAAATGGGAGTTTCGCCAAAAATCTTCGTTACGGATGCGGTTTGGAAGAGTCGTGTTGTGAAGCGAGCTGCTGTTTTGATCCCAGTGTGTTCCTCGGTATCCTGTATGTTCCCTAGTTTTTCAAAACTCATGTTGACATTCAGGTTTATGATTGGCATACCGTTGATTTGCTCGTCGTTCGCATACTCATTGTTCAAGTCAGTTGCAATGTGCAAACTTATTGAACAAACCGTGAACGAGGAGAGGCGCACATCCAACACCGAAATCTCTGCTTCGATCGTCAGTCCTCTTGTGGAATCACAGAATCCGCCGAGATATCCATCAAGACCTTCTCAAAGCTCCCGGTCATCCGCCCCTTCTATTCCGTTGCAACCTCTCAGAAAATCGCAGGCTCCGTCTCTAACAACCAATCACAACCCGACAAATGAGGATAACCCTCCAGAATATTCATCGTTATTTCCATCGTCTTCTTGATGTAATGAGAACTACCCGCATTTTCTATCTCTGCGTTTCTTTTTCCTTCTCATCATCTTTCCCAAACTCCCTTTTTCATTTCCCTACTGCTTCGGACTATGTTGCTCTCTTTTCTGATGTCTACTTTCTTATTTGCGAATATTGCTTGTACACAACAGAAAAATAAAACTTGTGAACAAAGTCATGATAGGTAAACTGGGTTCTCTGGGCTAGTACATCACCAGAAGTTTCAGCTTAAGCCGTCGCAGCACTGCAGAATTTGTTCGCAAGTTTTTTCATTATAAAGAGCAAACAAAACTATTTGACACTGTCATCTCTGCTGTCGATAAGCATTTCATTCGAGATCCAGCGGTCCCATTAGTCTGGGATGAACTTACTTATTACTGGGACGAACATTTTCGGCAAAGCAGCATTAACGCAAAGATCTGCTTTTACGATCTTCAAAAATCTTGGCATGCTGATTTGAATAATGTGGGATGAGAGTCAAGGCACCAAAAGTTATATCTAGATTCCCAGATTTATTATAAAAATGGCAGACGTGCTAGATATTTGATCTTCGAATGCTCGAACTCATATGACGACTGTTACAAGTTTGCATGTAGATCAAGTATAAAAGAAAGTCGCAATAATGTGTAAGTCCTTCTTGATTATTTGCATACAATCGCAAGTTTTCAGAACATTCTACTATCCAATGGTGGGAGTATGTTTAATAATTCTGTCGTTCTCGTTTTTTGCATGCGTAAACTGCAGTAAGAAACGGCAGTCGACGCTTTCTTGGAAGGATTTATTCATGAAAACTGAGGCCCTACCTGACAGATAAAACTTCAACGAACAAATTTTCATAATTCCTACTGTGGAAAGTTGTATCTTTTTTTTTATAACTGAAAGAGAATTGATGCGCCGTTTGTGGAAATGTTTGTACACTGTTCTACAATAAAGTTTTTTTTCATTTTCACAGCCTCTCTATTAAAAGCATTTTAATCAAATGGTTACCGGACAATATATTTCACGAGATAGCAGCCGTCCGGGTCAGGTAGGTTGTTAAAGCCACCAACTTTTTCCTTCTCCTCTTGCACAAAGTCACAGTGCAGAACGGTGCCGGCTGTTTCTCCTTTCGCCGAGTCTCTCGGGCGAAGCAATTTCTTCTCTCACTTCGTTCTGCCCGTGTTGCATATTCGCCACATTAGAACAATTTGGGGAACACACTTGCTAAAGAAATACTTGAGCCCTTTCATTCCCAAGAGTATTTGCAATTTATATGTTGCCTAATTGAAAAATGAACTTTTACAGCTATTCAATGACAGTAAACCAATTGGAAAAAGTTGTGCGCTTGTTCAGCAAACAGTGCTTCGATGTCGCTGTAACAGAGAAGATTGTTTTGAACTGGGAGAACTGTCTATATTTATATTTCATTGAGCTTTTTTAGTTACATCGTCGCTCTAAAGATCGTGATCACTGCGATTTTCTTCTGAATTCCCTTTTTTGATGCAAAGCACTGCAAAAACGGCAATCTACTCATTCGTGGAAAGATAAACGATCACAAAGCGTTCTGATGTTTACTCTTTTGTATTTTCATGGAAATAAATTTGAATTTTCACAAGTTTCTAACAATATCAATTCAATTCTTCAAGTTGTCCGTTGTTGTGTACTTCGATACTGATCCAGAAAATTCCCCAGTCAAATCAATAATCTATTCCATTCCCATCCCCATAAAACACATAAAAGATGGAAAAGGGAATGTAAAAGTGGCTCCCCTGCCCCCACATTGTCTCCTCTTTTGCACCGTTCTTTCTAGCTAACCGGGAGGAGGAGGAGGAGTGGTATTTCTCTGATTTCTCTTACCAGCCATCATTTATCTCGTTGTCTCTCAGAAAATAATGAGAAATTTTTTCATATCCGCTTCCTTGAACTGTCTGCGGATCCCGTCGTGCCTGAGATTCCCTAGATACTTTATTGTTTTTGTCGTGCCATTGTAAGATATTGCAATGTGTCTGCTACTCTTGATTTACTATTTTTTGAATGATCATGACGTGTAACTTTCAATTTTTTATTCAATGTACACAATTACCATACTTATTAGCATTTACATCACCCCTCCCAAAATTTAGCAATGAGAATCATTCGTGTTCGTTAACGAGAAGAAAAATCTTCATCAATTCGAACAACATCAATTTTACCGGTTTTGCCTTGCAAAATTTGTACCGCGCTATATCTTGTTATTGTTTCGTATTTATTCAATATTAAAAAATGAGCCTATGACTCACAGGACACTGCGGTTCCTTTTAAAATGAAAAAAAGCGTCTGGTGAAACCAATTGAAAATTAGATGATCTCTTCTCAATCGAATACTACAGTTTTTCAGTTACCTCCTCACAAACGAGAACAATAATGATTTTTGAAATATCCCCGTTATTCATTCTCGGTTGTGTACTTGGTGCTGTCCTGGCTTTTGCCATTGGAGCCAATGATGCGGCAAACTCGTTTGGAACGTCTGTAGGCAGTAAAGTGAGCATTTTCCAAGTTTCAGTCATCGTACTCATTTGATTTTCAGGCGCTCACTCTTTTTCATGTTTATGTTCTTGGCAGTATTTTCGAAATTCTCGGAGCGTGTCTACTGGGTGAGTTTCCCATACATCATCCTACTTATGCATTACGTTCAGGCCATAAAGTTACTGATACTATACGGCGTGGTGTTGTCGACTTCAATGTTTTCAAGCCCACTAACACGACCATCATAACCGAAGCTTCTGTCGTCAAAGAACTCATGAATGGTCAGATTTCCATCCTGTTGGGATGTAGTATGTGGATGCTGCTGGCGACGATATTCAAGATGCCGGTATCCACGACTCACTCGATCGTTGGGGCTACTATTGGGTTCGCGTTGTTTTCCCGCGGTTTACAACCTATAATTTGGCTGAAACTTTTGAAAATTGGTAACCGGGTGATTTAAATTTTAAAAGTTAAAAAAGTTCACAGTTTTTACATGGATAACGTCTCCGGTGTTAGCAGGAGTTTGTGCCGTCGGCATTTTTCGAGGACTTCGCTATGCAGTTTTTGACAAGGTTAGTTGATTTCAGTCGACGGCTCCTGCACATTGTATTGTCGTGACTCTAAAAAAGGTAATGATTCCAGGAGGAGTCGTTCAGAGTTGGCCGTAGGGCAATGCCGTTGATTGGGTTTGCTGTGGTTTTTTTGAATATGTTCCCTGTTATTTACGGCGGACCAGAGTGTAAACACAAAACATCAAAAAGTCAAATCAATAACGCGGTTTTCAGTTCTCTACTTGGACCAGCTAACTTTTTACCAATCTTTTCTGATCTCAAGCCTCTTTGGTTTAGCCGTCGCTTACTATTTTCAATGCATCGAAGGACCGCGCAAAAAACAAGAAGATAGGAAAGCCAGTAAAAACCTAAAAGTTATGCAATGAATGCATGTACTCAAATTTCAGAACTAATGGAGATGCAAGAGCTCAGAAGAAACCCTGTTGATGAGACGCTCGTTGTTGACGAAGAATCCGCTAGAGAGAAAGAGATCGAGAAGACCTCAAATCTTTTCAAGACAGTTCAAGTCATAACAGCATGTTGTGGAGCTTTTGCTCATGGAGGAAACGACATCAGCAACGCCATCGCACCAATTGTCACCATCTCCCTTCTTGAAGACCATGGACTGCAATCCGGACAAAAGGACACTCCCCTTTGGTACTTCCTAGTTGGATCTATTTGTATGTGCATTGGACTCTGGACTCTCGGAAAGCGAGTAATTCACACTATCGGCTCCGACATCGCCAAGATCACCCCAGCATCCGGCTTTGCAATCGAATTCGGAACTGCTGTCACAGTGCTGATCTGCTCGAAATTCGGCATTCCAGTGTCTTTCACGCAGTGCAAGGTAAGCTCAAAGTTGTTTTGAACGAAAGAAACTGAATTTCTCTTTTCACCCTTTTCTTTCCAGATTGGTGCTGTTGTAGCAGTTGCGCTAGCGCAATCGGAAAAAGTAAACTACCAAACATTCAAGAGCATTGTGCTGAGTTGGCTTGTTACGCTTCCAGTATCAGGTATACACACTTCAACATGATATACTTGAACGTTCACCTTCTTTAGCAATATTCTCAATCGTGATCATGGCCACAATTCAACTGTGTCAATTTGGTTTGACTGGTATTCATATTTTTGGTTTTCTCATTTAAAATGCACATGTTTCATTATTTATTATTTAAAACTCGATGTTTCTGGTCACATAGCTTTGTAAATTTTTTAAATTTTGCTCTTAGGTTCTGATTAAAACTGGCTTCTTGAAATTGAGTTTCGGACTCAATTTTCTGTTTTCACATCAATTTTTCTATTTTGGTTCATTCGAACTTTGAAGATTTGCTTTTATGTGTCAGTTTATGCAATTTTGAAGATGGAAAGAAACATAAATGAAGATGGAAAAACACAAAAATAGTTGACTCAGCTGTGAAGTTTTTTCCACGAGTTGGAACTCTGTTGGCGCGACGACGACAAAAAGTTCGGGAGGATGACATGCAATAGTCGTTAGAACTGAAGGAGTTCTTCTGTATATCACAGTAATTCTGGAGGTTTATTCAGTATTAGTTATAAGGTTACTCACATTTCCATGTGTTAAAGTTCTATGCCACATCGTGTTCACAAAGCTAGACAATAACAAAAACCAGTGATTCTAATACAGTTAGACATAACTAGTTGATTTTTCTTCCGCAAAAACATAGGAAGTATTTTCTCATTCCAATTTGCTAGTGATCTAAGGCACGTTTTGCTCTTCAAAAAAAACCATGGATGACCTTTTCGATAATCCTCTCATGTTCCCTGGTTATAGTAAAACTACTCAAATACTATTGATAACAATTAACAGAAGCTTAAAGTATGTTGAGTTGCTAAAACAGAAGAATGCTTACAAAGTATTCAGAGATCTAACAAATGTTTTTTCCTCAATTGAAAAATACTTCGCATTGCTTGGCACACTCATTAACATTTTTCACTTGGTTGTTTTATCGAAGAAATCAATGATGACATCGTCAACTAATATTCTTCTGATTGGAATGGCCATATCCGATTTGATAACATTGTTGGAGCATGATTATAGATCCTTGAGAAGTTTCTTCCCAAGTTACAACCCAGAATGGTGAATAACTTGTTATCACTAGTAAAAAAACTTCTTTTTTTTCTTCAGCTGGCAACCCCAATCTTACACAGATTTCTCAATAGACATGATCCTCCTACCCATTAAAGACGGATTTAGAAGGTGTTCAAGTTGGATGGGGATCATGATAGCAATTGTCAGAATAATTGTAATTTCAAACATAACGACCTCAAAATACGATTTTGTGTCGAATCTTAGTTTCGGAGTGTTTTCTTCACTCGCAGTTTTGCTGCCTAGTTTACTCATATCAGTTGTTTCATATCTTCAGTACACTATTGTTAGCATAGGTTTATGGACTGCGCCTGAAAAGTACGTTCTAATTTATGATTAATTGAAATTAACTTTTCACTTCAGCTACGTTGAGTTTTGTGGTACACCTGTAAACTACACGATACCATTTCTGTCTGCAGAAGAGATTTCGTTTTTTTCTGAGAACAATGCGCTATTTCAAAATATTTTTGTGTTCATCGACGGGTTAATGTCACAGGTGACTGCAAATAGAAATTGATTCAGCGTAAAATTTGATTTCAGATAGGCCCATGTATCTTGTTCCCTATTCTTACTGTGCTCTTAATAATAATTCTAAGAAAAACAACGAAAAATCTAGCCAACGTGCAATCTGCACGGAAAAACGACAAGTATGTTAAAACTGAAAATTCTACCCGAATTCTACTGTAGATCCACTTCAACTACAAAACTTGTCACATTTCTAACAATAACTTTCGTGGTATGTGAATTTCCAATAGGAATTACATATTGGCTGATACTCTATGTCAACATGACGAACGGCATGTAGTCAGTTTTGTTGTCAAAGTTTTATCCTAGAATGTGATACTTACAGTACGATAGTTAGAAGTATATACCATATTTTCTCAATAATTTTTACATTGAACACTTCACTTCACTGTCTCATTTGTTTTTTGATGTCTTCGCAATACAAGTCAACAGTCAAAAAAATGTTCGGAATTCCAGAAAGAAAGGTTTCGAATGTCTCACTGGTATATCAAAACTGTGGAAACCCCACTGAAATTGGGAAGTTTTTCAGGCGTCTATTCAGCAATTTCGACGTGTCAGTGCACTTCCTACTGTTGCAGCATGAACTTCTAGAACTTCACGTCACTTGTACATTGAACTTTGTGCGTTTTTCAACTGAGCCACTCATTCACCCGTTTCCAGTGGAACTAAATGAATAATTAGATTTTCCCGTTGGTGTCATAAATCACAAAAATCAGACCAAAAAATTGAGTCAGCGTTTTCCATTCCTCACAAATTCGTCTAGAATAGTGTTTCCCATGTTCAAAACTCACTGACAAAGAACCAAAACAAAAAAAGAGCTAGTTTTCTAGAATACTGTAACAAAGATGAATGAAGATGACTACTCTGATTATTATTTCCCTGATCTTGAAACAAATGCGCAACATGTTTTCTTTTCAGTTCTCACAGCTTTGAAGTTAGTTTTATGGCGTATAACTACTTGTAATAATAGTTCAGCAACCTTGTTGAAAAAGCTGTGGTAATTCAAAACTATTTTGCACTTCTGGGTACATTCGTGAATGTTTTTCATTTGATAGTTCTGACGAGAAAATCTATGATGACATCCTCAACGAATATTATTCTTATTGGAATATCCATTTCTGATTTAGTTTCAATGATTGTCATTGACTATAAGTTCGTTTTAAGATTAATGGTAGAAAATAACCCTGACTGGTGAGTAGTCCACCGATTTTTTTCGTTTTATGTACTGTTTGGTTTCAGTTGGGTCCCAGACAGCTACTTCCAAAGTGAATTGGATTGGCTTGTCATTGTATTAGTAACAACTTTGCAAGATGTTCAGCTTGGTTCGGAATAGCTATATCGCTCGTTCGAGTCATTGTCATTGCAAAAGTTTCTGATGCGAAATATGCAATTGTGTCAAAACCTATTTTCGGAACAGTCGCAATGCTTTTGATTTTTTTCATGAGCTCTGTTCTATCTCTAATCTCCTATTTCCAATTTGATGTTGTGGAGAATATGATATGGACACCAGATGAGACGTACTTTCCAACTAATATTCAAGGAGAATCAATGTTTTAGGTGTGGCTTTCCGGAGAATTATTCTGCAACAAAGTATGTTCTCCGTGAAAACGATATATTCTCTCTGAACGATGCGATTTTACGAAGAGTTTTCTATTTTGTAGATTCTCTAGTAACACAAGTTAGTTCTCTCATCAACAAATTTTTCCTACAGCCTCATATTTTTCAGATGATCCCATGCATTCTCTTCGCAATTTTCACCGTCATGTTAGTGTTCTTGTTGAGACGAATGAAGAAGAACAGTGCATTCGTCAAGGACGATAAAAAACGCGATAAATCTGCAGTGGCAACAAAGCTAGTTACGTTCTTGACTATCACATTCTTCATTTACGAGTTCCCCGTGGGAGTAAGCTATTGGATTCAGACTTTTGCCACTTTGAGCGTTGGAGGACAGTAAGATCTCACATTCGAACATTTATTTCAATGATCCTTTTTAGACAGATTACAATCCGTGTCATTCAAATATTCTCCATGGTGTTCACGTTAAACACAACTGTCCATTGGGTTATTTGCTACACAATGTCCTCCCAGTATAGAGAAACTGTTCGTTCAATGCTTCGTAGCAATAATTCGAAAACGGTGGGATTAATGTGTTGTTTTTTTATATACACCTCGTTTTCTAGAAGCAACTGTCTGCTAGATCAAGAATAACGATTTCTTCTGCGCCAACGATGAAGATGACATAATTAAATCCATTACGACTTCGGCGTTTTTCAAAAATGTCGTTCCTCGAAATCTCATGAATGGTTTTTTGCTCTCGATCATAAAACACATGCATTTTGCCTGAACATCCGATACATGAAGTTAGCTAAAATCTGATTATAGGGAATCACTTTTAGTTAATAGGAATCAATTGGATCATTGAGTTCATATTAGTGATGAAAGCTGGGATCACAGTTCAAAATTGGGCGGCAACCCCGAACCATGTATTCTTTGAACGTGTATTGGAATACCAGGACAATGATTACAAATCTGTTTAGCTAGACATTCCAGAACAAAATTGGAAGTTCTGGGGGAAACGGAAAGCCATCCGTGTTTTTAATTAGAATCAAGACAAGGTTTTTCGGAATTCAAGACCAGAGGAATAAATTATATTTCAGAACACAAATGATTAATTCGTTGAATCAGACTGTGTTAGATTTTCAGAAATCACTGTGGTGGGCTTCAGAATCTCGTCGGTTTCATTTCAGTTTGATTTTCAACTCGAATCATAGCACCTGAACTGCGGATTGTTTGAATATGTCCGACTTTGTATTCGCTGACTACGAAGGAATTAGTGAGCCTTTCCCAGGGCTTGACGATGCAACGAAGCAGGTATTGGAGACAATAAAACAAAAATTGACGTGAGTTGAACAGTTATCTTAGCGCACAAGTTGAGCTTTGCAGTTCTTTCTCATTGTTTGCTGATGAGCAAGAAATTTATTTTGCCGTTATTGGTCTGGTTCTCAACATATTCCATTTCATAGTTTTGGTTCAAAAATCGATGATGACGTCATCAACAAATATGATTTTAGTTGGAATAGCGATTGCTGATCTAGTGTTCCTAACAGCAGTTGTCTTATCTTACTTGATATCTCAACCCTGGAGATATTCCGATGTGTGGTTAGTTTTAGAATAGCACTGATGTAGGAAGTGTTCTAAGACTTGAACAATTCTAGTTACACTCCGGCCAGTTACATCAGTACTTATACCCTCCATATAACGTCATCAGTCAGAAATGCAGCTCGTCGAAGTTCATGTTGGTTAGCAATTTCTATGGCTTTGACACGTGTTGTAATCATGAACAACATGCAAAATCCAAAGTGAGTACACTACTTCATTCGAATAGCACAATTATTTCCAGTTACAATTTCTTCTCTACTATGAAGTTTGGCAGAACTACCGTAATTTCTACATTCATTCTTTCAACTTTTATCACTCTCTTTTATGCCTGCCAAATCAGCGTGGGAGTCAACTTTGAATGGTCGCCGCTACCAGAGTATTTGAGCATGAATATTATTTACTTTATAGTTACTCTTCCAGATGTGGGTTCCCAGAAAACTTTACATTCACATTCTACAATTTTCATGTCAGCAAGTTTTTTACTTCTCATTATACTATTCGTAGAACATATCAATTCATTGATAGCCTTGTTTCACAGGTACGCGCACTCATAATTGCCGACCGAATTATTATTTTCCAGATGGCACCTTGCACGCTATTGCCTATTTTCACAATTTGGTTGATAGTCATTCTGAGAAAGCTTCAAAAAAGCAGATTTCAGTGCGGAAGAAGTATAAAGAAAGAGAAGTTCGACTTTGAAGAGGAGAAGGATAGTCAAGAAAACGCTTTCAGGTCATCGTCATCAACAAAACTTGTGACAATTCTTTCAATTTCTTTTTTCATCAGCATTTTTCCCGTTGGTTTATCTGCCTGGTTGCAAACTTTTATCAAGCTTCATGCTGGCCCAACGTGGGTTTCATTTTCATTTTTCTGCTGTGCAATGGGAATCCTATCCAAGTTTCCAGGCAGATAATTGTGGCTATCAATCGTATATTTTCCGTAGCGTTCATCATAAACACAACTTTGAATTGCGTCTTTTGTGGAATCATGTCGTCCCCATATAGACATGCTGCTAAAGAACTACTGAGGTGTAAGAAGGTAAGATTCTTTCCTCTGAATCTCAACAACTTGAATTGTTTCACAGAGAAAGCAGTTCAATCGTGTAAGTACTGTGGCTTCAATTGTGTAATGCCAATGTTTCTAATAAATCCGAATGATTGAGCATCTCTACATCAGCAACTGTGTAATATACTCCTTCGTTATGTATTTTTCCCTCGACATGAAATATTCCAAAATTGTTTTCCTCTTTCCGACTCAACGCACTTCTTCAAAAACATAATACTGACAATCCCCAGACGTTCCGCTCTTTTTACGGTCGCACCTCCCCGGGAAATCCTTCTGCTTTTGTTTTCGACGAGTTCCAAGCTTTTCGGTTGCCTGAGGGATACCTCAAAGCAGCTATACTACCCAAGTTATTGTATTGTGCTTACCGTTTTTGAGAAATAAACCAACAAGGCACTTGGTTCCTGATGGCTTTTCGTTGCTTTCAAATTTGAAAGCAATCGAAAAAGTTCTCAGGGACCAAGAACCGTGGCTTGGGCAAGGCAGGTGAAGGAGAATAGGCGAGAAGCTCACCGCCTGTAGAGGGAGAAATGGGTAAGACTGACGAAGAAGAAATAGTCGTATTGGGGGCGCGGCCTGTAGGCCTTTTGTTTTCGAAAGGGCGCCACAAGCTGGTACGACCTTCAAGGGAACGAGAGAACACTGGCGCAGCGGAGATTTGGCGGCCCGAAGAGAACATTTGAACAGCAGATGGGGGAGCGGGTGACACGGACAGGAACGCATGTTGCAGAGGGCAAGTACGGACACCTGCTTCTCGTCTTTTTCGGCTGGCGCAAGGGGAAAGACGAATTGGTCTTTGCTGTCGAGGGAGTGGGCATTAGGGAACATGATTGACGAACGTCTGCAAAACCGGGACACTGGGTCAGTCATTAGACAGTTTTTGCTGTGCCATCACTGATAGCGAATGGAATGATACGCAGTTTTTCTGCTACGCAATTGATACGGATATAACGTGGAAAGGAAATGAGAACCAGGACCGGTATGGCGTGTTCTTTGCAAAATTTGATTCTTTGTTAGACAGATACAGATCATTGATGTGGGAGAATTGGCGTTTTCAGAGATGGTCAAAATTGAAGCCGTGCGGGTCCCGGGGTTGAGTTGGATCAAATGTGAAACTGCCACATTCTAAACAGAGTCCGGTGTTGGAACCATGACCATGCATTTGTGTTTCGCAATTTTCTTTCTGGGAATTTTCTTATGTAGTTTCCGTTTCAATTCGGTAGGCATGTTCCGGGAAGAACAAAGAAACATCTGAATTTCTTGACAAAGTGTTACTCCTGTTTTTCACCAAGTCACTGTATTTTTAGTTTTTGTGAAAATTCACAAGTCAAATGGCATCGTTACGATTTGCGATTGCTCAAAGAAGTTTTGGCAATTGCAAAAGGTAACGACGTCGTTCTTCTCATGAGTGCAAAGCCAGGAGTATCAGAGGTGGAATAGTAGTCGTCTTCGTCGATCCGAAATGAGCATTTGAATATAGAGGACGACTGACCCAGAAAATGGCATCTGTCTCCCGAGAAGAATGGGTTTCTGCTTTTTCTTTCGGAAAGAGCACACAGCCATCCTATTGAAGAAAGACTACAAAATTGGCTTTGGCGCGTTCGTCGTTCTTGATTGCATAGTGTCCCAGTGAAGATTAATTAAAAGAGTCGAAGGCTGTTGGTTTGGCTTTGAAGAGGGTTTTTTCTCCAAATAATATACAATGGGCTCGGGTTCGGTTTGAGAGAAAGTGAAATCATTGGAAAATTTCGGTATAAACAAAACATTAAATTCTAAACAATTTGAAGTAAGATTTTCTTTCTATGAAGTTGCATTGAGGAGCAAAATGCGCGTCATAGTTTCCTCGAAGAAAATACAAATTTTGCCAAGCAAATTGATCATATTTCGGAAAAACTAACTGAATTTTTCGGAATGACATCACCTATAAATTTGGAAAAAAAACATTCCTGTGTTCGGCTGGAATTCAAGCGTTTTCGAATGCTGGGAAGGCATCCTTGCTGACCATTTCAGCACGAACGCGAAAGACACACACACTTCCGCGAATGAGAGACACACAAACTTCCGCAAGTGCCTCTGTGACTTGCTACTTCTTTTATACACTCTGTGACTTTGTGTTCGTGTTCCTCGGTAGTATAGTGGTGAGTATCCGCGTCTGTCACATGCGAGACCCGGGTTCAATTCCCGGCCGGGGAGAAATCTTTTTCGTTTTTGGTGTGTAATTATATAATTTCCTATTATTGTCTCAGAAGCGGTGTTGTTTTCATTCCCAATTTTGAAAATTCCAAATTTTCCATAGAGAACATACAAAGAATCAGCAACAAGTACGCCAAACTTCAACAAGGTTCGTACAGTTTTTTATGTGTATTTCTCTCAAATCTGTTTTTTCGTATCTACCAGAATTTTGTTTTGATCGCCTCCTGAATTTCCTTTTTTTCTGCAGATTTTGTGGTATGTGCTCTCGGCGCTCATGTGTAAACTGCAATTAGGCACACATAACCTTCGTTGGTTTGCATTCCATTATCGTTTCCCTAGTTACTGCTCGTCGACAAACAACGCGTTACTGCCCTCAAATTTTCTCATCGCTTCAGGATCACATAGTACTATTTCAATGATCCAACCTTATCACAAAGACTAGCTGAAATAAGAAGACGTGAGAAACATAGCTGAATGAGAATGCTTGTTGTGTGTTTGTGTGTATGACCAATTATTTTTCTATTTATTTTTTCTTGACATCTCTGTCACAAAAAGACTGCAGCAGCTGCGACACTCTCTTTTCATAGAAAAACGCGCAGAAACCGTCTGTACAAGGAAAATCACTGCATAGCAAAACGCGTTCTCGGAAAGTTATGCGTTCGCTAAACTTCATCGAATCAAAGCATGCATGTTTTCGCGGCCGGATGGTCTAGGTATGATTCTTGCTTAGGTGGTATGATTCTTGCTTAGGGTGCAAGAGGTCCCGGGATCGATCCCCGGTCCGGCCCATTTCCTTTTATAAAAATGCTGTTTTTTTCTGTAGGATCACTCAGATTAGTTCCAAATCCTAGCTCGCCTTTTCATATGAAGCTTGGGTAAGTCATACTCATCTCATACATGGATATGCTCATCTGATCACATGGCACAGACTAGTAGAACTAGAATTGTTTTCCTAACTTCTCGCGCTTCCCACGAGTTTCTCTACTCATCTCCTTTTGCTGTTTACTATTTTCTCTGCATCTCTGATGAATATGTTCGATGCTCAAACGTGGGAAAACAACAAACATTCTCACATGCTTTTGCTGATTGCCATCTTCATTATGTTTCCTTGGTAACAGCTAGTCAACAAACAATCCAACTGCACTTCAAGTTTCTCAGTGTTTGTTGCATCAGGATGGGGTGCAAGAGGTCCGGTCCATTCTTTTCATAATAGTGATGTAGCATCTGTTGCAAATGTTTTCAGATCGAAGTTTTATAAGACAGAGAGAGAAAAAAACAGTCAAAGAAATGAAATCATTCAACATTTTGATACTGTTTGTTTTAGAATACCAAAACCTCAATTTCCCGTTTTTTGTTCTTGGTTCCCTTGATTTGATTAGCGCTGCTTCCCATCACGGTAAGGGAATGATTGCATGCTTCTCATCCGCGCCGCTCTTTGAGGTTGTTTCCTCTTGTTTTGTGTCACTGGATCACGGTGAGAGCTACTCAGCACAAATATTCAGTTCTTCTCCTCATTCTAGCGCACTTTCCCACGTAAGCTCCTGGAAATGTCATGCATTCACATGATCACATGACACAAATCAGTGGAACTGAAAATGTTTTCTAATCCTATATTTCTCGCGTTTGCTCAGGGTGCAATTGATCTTGGAATTTATCCCGGTTCCGGCTCATACTTTCTAATGTGCTTTCCGGAAACTTCCTATTTTTTCCTTCAACTTGTTTTGTGTTTGGTTTTTTCTGCATTTCTTTTTCTCTAGGTCATACTAAGCCACGATTCCAACGTGTCAACGCGGAGCGCAACATCAAACATAGATACACCGTTGGACGCGAACGGCGCTTTTACAGTCCGTTTTATTGTTTGATGCACATTTAATTTTGCATTTTTAATGCGTTCATTTTTCATACCGTTGCTGGCTCCTCCTATTGCGTTCAGTATATAGCCCCGCGTCAGGGCCCATTTAAATATGTGTAGCGATCTTCGTATTGTCATGGATCACTTTCCTCTATCAGAATGAAATCTGTGACCAAACATTCATCCGCCCATTTCATCTTCTGGCACATTCTCCAGTACACTTGATATGCGCGCGCTCGGTGCTTATCTTGTGGAAGCAGTAATTAGGCTTTCTTTGGTGTTGTGTCCCGGTATCATCTCCTTGGTTACCGCCAGTCGACAAACAACGAAACTCTGCTCGTGTGAGTTCTCATATTAGCCCAGAAGTACACATTCGTATTGAATGTTTCAAACTTACTTTCAAAACACTGCTCCATGATGCTAACTGTTTTCTAAACTCTGAGAAACAGCTATCTGGAAGACAGTGAGTATTTAAGAAAACTAGAAAAATTTTTCGAGACATGAAATCGTAATGTTTTGTCCTTTTTTTGCGCTGACTTTGTTATATATATATATATAGAGACTGCAAAGCCTGCGACACTGTTCTTTTATGGAAATACACGCGGCAACTCTATGCAAAAAGAACCAGCGCGATTCGGAAAGTTATGTGTTTGGCAAACTTACTGGAGTCAAAGCATATATGTTTTCGCGGCCGGTGGTATGAACCTTGTTTAGGGTGCATGAGGTCCCGTGATTCTCGGTCCGGCCAGTTTTCTTATATTGAAACGTTGTCATTACTCGGTAGGATTATTTCAATTAACTCCAACAACCTAGCGCGCCTTTTCATATGAATCCCGGGTAAGTCATGCTCGTGTCATACTTGGATATGCTCATATTATTCCCACGAGTTTCTCTACTCATCTCCTCTTGCTATTTACTATTTTCTCTGCATCTCCTGATGAATGTGCTCGATGCTCAAACGTGTGAAAACAGCAAACATTCTCACATGCTTTTGCTGATCGCCATCCTCATTATGTTTCCTTGGTTACTGCTAGTCAACAAACAATCCAACTGCACTTCAAGTTTCTCAGTGTTTGTCGCATGCAGGTTGTATGTTCCTTCTGCAATGATCAAGCTTTACTTTTCAAACTGCAGAGCTTAGTAGTGTTCTGAGGAGTCACCGGACGGGTCGTACCAAAAAATGGTTTCTGGGTGAAATACTGCTCCTCAACACGTTTTTGTCACTATATTTTCAGTTTTATGGGAAAACCATAGCTGTTTTCCGACAAAAGTTGTGTTTACATGCTTCCCGCTTCACCGCTGCATGTCCAAGGGCATTTACTTACGTCCAAGGACGTTTACTTACAATGTTACATTCCTTCTCTGCCATAACATAATCTTGAGAATGTCTGAGAACACCACTCGATTGCGGTTTTGAGAACCAGCCAATTTGAAGAGCTTTGCCGGGTCTGGATCCGTAATTGGAGATTAGGAATACCTATGCTGCACCGTTTGGTCCCCAACCTGAGCGGCTTTTTGAAAACAATAATTAGTGATGGCCGGTCGGGGTATAGATCTCTTTTGGGATTATATAGCACCTGCTGCTTCCCATTGCGTTTTTTTTTATTTCCCGATGCGATTTTTATCCGTATAATTAGTGTTGAGCGGCGAAGGTTATGGACCTATCGACGATTTTCAAGAAATGTATTATTGCCATCCCGCGGCGAGTCACCTGATGGGTCTCGCTACGAAAATGGTTTCCGGCTGAAGTACGGCTCTGGACAAGGTTTTGGTCAATTTTTTGATGAAAATTGGTGATATGACGTGATTTCAATCATTTCCAACCAAATTTCAGCAGTTTCCACCAATTTTCAGTGGAAACTGAGGTGTTTTCGGTAAAAAGCGGCAAAATACCGAACAAATGCGTTTTGTACTGAAATTGGTGGAAACTGCTGGAATTTGGTTGCAAATGATTGAAGACATGCCTGTGTATCTATTTCATCAAAAAAAAAAAACAAAAAACCTTGTCCAGAAGCAGTATTTCAGCCAGAAATCATTTTCGTGGCGAGATCCACCAGGTGACTCGCCTCGGGACGGCAATAATAGTATTTTTTTTTAAAAACATTTTTCGACATTTTTCTACAGTCGAGAAATGCAGAAAAATGTGAAATAACACAAAGAACTACATTTCTCGCAAATCATCGATATGCCCATTATTCTAGTGCTCGGTGCCTTTCGGTGCCAATTGCTCGGTGCCATTCGGTGCCGAATTGATGGATTGCTCACAAAGGGGGTTGAACCAATAGATTTGTTATTATCCGATGGAAACGAATCCAAATGAATATCATTCATTCGATGAAAACACTTTGTTGACTGGTGGATGTTGTACCGGGTCTTTAACGACAGTTGTTCGTTCACTTTCACAACAGTTGTTCGTTCCTCTCGCATTTTTTTTCTATAGAGAAAAAAATTTTTTCAAAATTTTTTAAATTCACCTGGAGCTAAGAAGAACTCTATGTCTCGTGATTTCAAACTAACTATCAATGCACTTTGAAAGTATCAAGCACTTTGAACCAATCAGTACAACCACACTTTATTATCATTTTTATCAATGTTCGGTGGTGGGAAATGTGTTGGCAAGAACAAAGCGATAAAGAACGCACTTTTTTAGTTCCTCCTCCCCCATTTCAGTCGTTTGGTTGTACATTGTTCCCATTCTCCTACGACGACTACTCTTTTCTGCCTACCATATCCATCTTTTCACAATGCATATTCAATTAGGTCAGGCGTCATGCTGTTTTTCTCTTTTCCGCAAATGTCTTATTTGTACCATTAACACCCCTCTTTGTCTCTCTTTTCAAGAGATCCGAGAGCGTATATTCAATATACTTACAAGCTATGACCACTAGTTCTTCACACTTCTGAGCGATTGATGAGTAAAATAGGAAAGTATTTTTTGTCACAAGTTATTTAAAAAGAATAATTATGAGGATGGGAAAATTCTCACAAATTCTAATTGCTATTTCTCGTTCGCTAATACCTTATTTCAAAGGAAAATTATACCTTTTGTTATGCTTTCTTGTTCAGAATTGAGCAAAACTGTCTTCCATACACTGATACTATTAGCAAAGAACCATTTGCGGCGATAATTTGCAGCCACAAAAGTATTTGTAAACAAAAGTCTGCAGCTGGTAGAAGGGGCCTTTCGGTCGTAGATCTTTGGTTGTCTATTAAATGCTCGACGCAATTCCTCTTTTTCTTTTTCCCAACATTTTCCCCAGAATGTTGCCATTGCCGGCTTCGTTTACAATTTCTTGTTGAATTCGGGTCCGAGAAAATTTTGTCCCGTAATTGAATTTGTATTTATGTTCTTTTTTCTTCCATGCTTTTAATTGGCTCTTTATGAAATGCATTAGAAACAATTTGCAGTGGTCCACTCATTGTTTGAGGATGCTCTCAATCGACAAGCTCTCGTTGGAAGAACGAAAGGAAAAGGCGGTTCCGGAGTACGGGAAGACGGCCTTGTTCGAGAAAAAGCCGAGGAATACCGGCGGAACCCCCGTTGTCATCAAAACAAACGTCCGAAGACTCAGTAAGTTTGAAATTAAAAACTAGGAAGGAAAATACTTGTTTGTGAATTATTCAAAGATGTTGACATGATGGTATTTCAGCGTTGAAGCCCAACACGCCGATCTTTAAGTATTGCGTAACCGTTCTCTTCGTCTACAAAAACAAGGATGGCAAAGAAGCCGTCATCGAAATGTCGAAGTCGATGAAGAAAGGCACCGAGCACGAGTCTGACAAGTCCCGCTGCCAGAGGGTTTACCAACTGGCCGTAAATCGGTACGCTCAGCTGAGGGAGGGCGGCCCATATTTTTATGATCGCCAGCACTCCCTCTACTCTCTCACTCTTCTGAAAGACGAGGTATGCAGTTAATCGTAAGAGAAAAACTCAAATGAGGAAACTTTACAGGAGAAAATGTCCTTCGTCGTGACGGACGGTGTCTCAAGAAGAGCCAACTTTGTAAGAGCCGAGTTCAAGCTTTCCAAGGTTGCGGACTCCTTCCAGTCCACTTCGAACGACGTCAAGAAGACCTTCTCCCCAGCACCGGCCTCCATCGACAAGACCCTCTTTGAGGCGCTGAACATCATAATCAGTGGACCCGCTTTCGAGAAGTAAACATTTCAGAGAAAAATGACACAACTCATACTTGAACTGTTTCCAGCCCCGCCGTCGTTACCATTCGAAACTGTCAGCACTACTTGTACGACCACTCGCGGACTGGGTGATTATTTTATGCCTGATTAAAACGCTAATACAAATGATTTTACAGTATCCGCGAGTTGTCATTCCAGCAAGGAGGAAGGTACGCGGCGGTCGGAACGGCAAAGTCCGTGAAAACACTCCAAGGAAGTCCAGACGGGGAGAAAAATGTCTCTCTATTCATGACAACGGAACGTAAGTCTATTGCATTTTTTTTTTATTTTTCGATTTGTTGCCCATTTTCAGTGAAAACAACTCTGTTCCACCCGGATAATGCTCTGCTGACGGACATTCTTGCCACCTACCCCGGATTCAAGACCAATCTGGAGGCCAATAGCCCAGCCGCGAACCTCATGTGCAAGGCATTTTCAGGTATTATTCCTCATTGGTTCCGATAGATAATTTGTAATTCTCAGGTGTCGAGGTCTGGATGGATTATGGGGGTGGCGAAGGAGACATTGAGGAATCCCGCACTGTTCTGATCCGTGGCTTCGGACTCCCGGCAAATTCTCAATCGTTCAACAAAGACGGCAAGGAAGTCACAGTTGCCACGCATTTCCGCGAGGCCTACAAGATCACTCTCAAGTTCCCCAACCTATTTACCATCCTCGCGAAAGGGAAGTTGGGAAAAGTTATCAACATTCCAGCAGAATGCCTCCGCATCTGCCCCAATCAGCCGGTCAAAAACGGACAGCTCGTTGGAAACGAACAAGCCGAGCTCATCAAGGTTGGCTTTGTGTGCTTCTTTCATTTGCAACCTCATTCATATTTCAGATGGCCGCTGCCAAACCTCAAGATCGCAAATTCGCCACTGACACCGTCGTCACTGAGGTTGGAATTGCTTCAAACGACATATACGGTTTTATCCGTGTCTCCGAACCGGAGACAGTAACCGGAATTGTCCTGCCAAAGCCCGACATCGTCTTCGGAGGGAACAAGAAGGTCGTGTGGAACGATCCGAAGAAACGTGGAGTTGCCACGGATTTCAACGCTGTTGGGACATACGCGATTCCCGCAAAGTTGACAAATTGGGAGATTGTCTTTGTGAAAGACGAGGGCCTCCCGTAAGCTTCAAAAAAAATTGTTCAAATTTGAATAAGTTCTTTCAGAGACGTCCTTCGGAGCCTGTTGAATGAGATGAGAACATCTGGCATGACTGTCAGCGATCCAGTCATCACCTTCATCCAAGGAACGGCTTCAAACCTTCAGCCAACCTTTGCTATGGCTAAAAAGGCGCAGAGGCAGCTGCTCTTCTTCATCACAAAGACCCGCTACAATTTTCATCAGCAGCTGAAAGCCTTGGAGCAGGAGTACGATGTCCTCACTCAAGATGTCAGATTCGAGACTGCGCAGAGAGTTCCGCAGCAGGCGCAGACGAGGAAGAATATTGTCAACAAGGTTAGATGACGTAATTCGTTCTTATGTTATTTTTGCAATGTTCTTTTAGACCAATATGAAGCTGGGTGGTCTGAACTTTGTCATTCAATCGATGGCGTTCAAGAACCCACGCAGACTCATCGTCGGGTTTGAGACTTCAACCAGAAATGGCAACGACGGCAGCGTGAGCTTCCTGTTTTTACAGACGGAAAATTAAAATGAATGTTTAGGGAATAATTTGCGTGGGCTACGCGGGAAACGTGATGAGCCACCCCCAGCAGTTCAGCGGAGGATACGTTTTCGTCGAGAAGCAGGGCGATGTGAGTCATACCTTTTAATAGCATAGACTCAAAACATTATTTTCACAGATCTACGGTTCCGTGATCGAGAGCACTCTTATCGAAATGTTCGCCAAGTTCTCTGCCAACCGCAAGACTATCCCAGACGAAATCTTCGTCTACTTCTCAGGCGTCACAGAGGGACAGTACGGCCTTGTCAACGAAGCGTATTCGGAAGCCGTCAAGAACGCTTGCCGGAAATCGAAGACTGCTACCATGCGCCCACACATTACGATCATCACTGCTTCAAAAACTCACAACGAGAGACTTTACCAGTCTAGCAAGGTAAAAAATGTTTATTAATTGTGTATAAAAACACGTTTTTTTTCAGAATGGGATTCTGAATCTGGAGCCAGGAACCGTTGTAGACCACACAATCGTGTCACCAGTCTTAAGCGAGTTTTACCTCGCTTCAGCAGTTGCTCGACAAGGAACAACCAAAGCCGCAAAGTACACAGTCATTTTCAGCACCAATACCAACCTCAACATGCGGCAAATTGAGGTAGAATTTCAACTGCAAAAAACAGAATCACGCTTGATGTTTTCAGGAGCTGACCAACGATCTTTGCTTCGATCACCAAATCGTCTTCCAGCCCGTATCCCTTCCGGTACCGCTGTTCATCGCTGGCCGCTACAGCACTCGTGGTTCGGCAAACCTTGCTCTCAAAAGGTGTGTTTCTGAAGCATTTTTGTTGTCAAGCTCACCAAAAAACGCATGTTTTTCAGTGCCATCAGAGACAAGAATGATGACATCGACTTTTCGGCCACAAACGAAATCTTGGGATATGCGAAGAAAGATCTCTGCTTCACTCGCTTCAACGCCTAAATCGAACAGTCTTCACCCAATCACCAATTTCCCGAAAAACAGTATATTTTTGTTCTTCTCCTCCCAACATTACATTTTCAAAGTTACTAAAACTTCATCATTCATAATAATTATTATCTTTATTTTCACTGCAAAATTATCCGCACCATTCTTTATTTTGCCCTCCATAGTCAACACTGTCAAATTGAATTCTTCTCTTTATTTTGCTCTTTTTATTCATTCATTGGCGTCACTCTGAACGTATCTACGATTATTTTGAAACTGTAAAAATTTATAATAAAGCATGACTGGAAAGATGATACAATGTTAGTTTATTTCGATTTACCAGAATTGGTGAAAGAATTCACGTGCGACATCGACTTGAGCGAGGTGTTTCGCAATCATCACTGCCATCTTTTGTCGTCTCACACTTACGAGGCGTAGCAAACACACGGCACCAGCACAAGCGCTTGGTTTGCCTAGCATGTGTACGCGCTCTGCCCTCTCGTTTGACAACAGCAGCGTGGCGCAGTGGAAGCGTGCTGGGCCCATAACCCAGAGGTCGGTGGATCGAAACCACTCGCTGCTAGAATCTTTTTCCTTTTTTTCATGCTGAAGCTTTCATGCTGCTAAGGCTAAACGTGGATTTTTAGGCTGAAACACTGAAGGTTTTTCAAAAAAACCACAAAAGAAATGGGCCGGACCGGGGATCGATCCCGGGACCTCTTGCACCCTAAGCAAGAATCATACCACTAGACCATCCGGCCGCGAAAACTCGCATACTTCGATTAGTTGAAGTTCCGCGGAACATACATCATGCCAGCAAAAAAGCGACCAATCAACAACATTTCGCTTTGCCGTATATGGCCTCTGCCTCTCTCTCCATCGAAGCAGCGTGGCGCAGTGGAAGCGTGCTGGGCCCATAACCCAGAGGTCGGTGGATCGAAACCACTCGCTGCTAGATTTTTTCGGAGTTTGATGTAATAATTTTCTAAAAAATCTATTTTCCTACAGAAAAAACCTTTGAAAAAAACATAAAATGAATTTGCCGCCAGCAGGGGTCGAACCTGCGACCTTGGGCTTATTAGACCCACGCTCTAACCGACTGAGCTATGGCGGCTGTTGAAGAAACTGGGACAAATGAACTAGAAGTTTGCGGGGAGAGACCGATAGTGGCAAAACTTCTCGTATCTCACCATCCTCATTTTGACTGAGTGCGCAAAAGATCGACAAAGAACTTTACGAGACAGTTGAATTAGGCCAATTCCTCGATGTATTTGAAAGATGTCTCATCGAGCGAAGGGCGACTGGTACAACACAAAGTTTTAAATTCCAGTGATTGAAATTATAGGAGCCTGCTCAGATCTTTACCCATTCATAATCTGGAAGCTTCTTCTATGTTTCTATATATATGCACATTTTTTCCAGTCGATTTCAGAATCTAGAAAAAGTGTGATACTCGCGCATGCAAGTCCCCTCTGTCAGTGTGTTTGGTACCCTGGTTGGCATACGGTATATTCACTCTTTCCGTGCGGTCCATTCAATCAATGAGATGTGACCCTTTGTCTCCTTTTCTCTGCGGGTGGTATGCCCGTTGATGTGCTACAGCAACGTTGCACGTCTCCTCTCAAGATATATGGACCGTAATGTAAAACCGGAGAGACCCGTGTGGATGACCCCTGCACCTGTTGCCTGGAGCAGTTGCACAGACCCTCTTGAGTGTTGAGAGTGTTGGGCAACGAACTAACAGGACAATTGTGACATCATCTTGGATTAGGAGAGAGAATGCGAGAAGTAGAAGAGCAATCAGGGACAAATTCGCAAGTGATGGACGACAGGATAATTGATGGTTCTAAAGATAAGGATGATAGAATGCGCGCCAGAAGGAAGATGTGAAATCTTAGAGTTCAACACGGAACGAAAACTTGTTTTGCAGATTAATCAACTATTTTAACAGCTCAGATTACTGCCTCAGAATTGCATAACTGCGAGAATAACCGGAAATCGAATTTTGGTTTCATGGTGGAATACAATTTCACTGGGAAATGTCAAATGGAAAATACTTCGACGATATGAATTTTCAGACAAATCCAACAGATTTTTATCATAATGAGATGTTAAATAATTAATTCTAAATACTTTTAATCACCTTTGAATAAATGTGAAATGTTTCGAAAACTTGAGAGACATGTGGTTAGTTTAATTTTAATATAAAATTCATAACTCCCACTTTAACTTGGTGGCAATCACTGTATAAAACCTGGAATTGCTCAATATTTATTATTGCTATCCCATTCCAAAGTTTGTCTCTCCATTCCATCCTTATGCTCTCTCTACTCGACGACAAACTGCCAAAAAGTGGGCGTTCCCAAGTGAGTCGCCGTCACTCGAAGCAGCGCAGCGTTTCAGATTCTCAATGAATCACAACAAAATTAATATTTTTAAAAAGCCTGATTCCTGGCGATTCTGAATATGTAAAATTATGACAAGGTTGTCGCTGAAATCTCTGAAAAAAATTGAGTAAAAATCGCAACTTGGATTTTGGATTTTCTTTCAGGTCGATTTTCAGCACATCGGCTTCACGGAAAGTGTAGCATGCTGTACATATTTGGAAAGAGACAAACTTCAGCTTCCAGAAAATGATGGTTGGAAACTGATGTAAGTTCTGTTAATCATGCTATCACCGATATAGCAGGAGACGGTCACTTCAGAAAATCGAAACTGTCTTTGATGAAGCATTACTTCTTTCATAGTGATCCGATTTTGTTGAAATTTTGACAGGATGGAGATCAAGCGTTTTTCTATTTCCTAAACATGATCCCAGTTCAATTTTTTGGATATAAGGCAAGCTTCAGGCGCCGCACTGAAACGCACATACAATCTACGTTCACATCTATTTGGTGTGTATGTATACGCCCAGATGTGTCCCCGCAGGGGGGTAGAGGCTCGTATAAAAGCGTTGCCTGGAGCGAGAACACCATCACTTTCCAAGTGTCTACCTGCGAACAACTCGCCACCATGTCGGACGTCGAAACCGCCACCATCGCTGTTGCCGCTGCTGCTCCGGCCGTCGCCAAGACTGCCAAGCCAAAGAAGGCCGCTGCTGCTAAAAAGACCACTGATGCCGGAAAGATCAAGAAGGCTCGTGTCCCATCCGCTCACCCGCCATACTCTGAGATGATCAAGCGCGCTATCAAGGATAGCATGGACCGCAAGGGAACTTCGAAGCAAGCCATTCTGAAGTACGTCTCGGTCAACTTCAACGTCGGACACAATGTCATCCAAGTAATCAAACTTGAAATGAAAATCAAATTCTATTTCCATTTTTCCAGATCAACTCTCACGTGCGCCAAGCTTTGAAGAAAGGCGTTGCCACCAAGGACCTCACCCAGACTGCTGGAACCGGTGCCAACGGACGCTTCAAGCTTGCCGAGAAGAAGTCGGCCGTCGCCAAGAAGCCAGCCGTCGCCAAGAAGCCAGCTACCGCCGCTGCCAAGAAGACGACCACTGCCGCCAAGCCGAAGAAGACCGCCAAGGCTACCACTGCTGCTGCCAAGCCGAAGAAGGCCCCGACTGCTAAGAAGGCCAAGCCAGCTGCTGCCAAGCCGAAGAAAGCCGCCGCCGCCAAGCCAGCCGCCAAGACTGCCGTCAAGAAGGTCGCCGCCAAGAAGACCGCCACGAAGAAGGCCACCACGCCGAAGAAGGCTGCCGCCGCCAAGCCCGCCAAGCCCGCCAAGAAGGCCATCAAGGCTACCAAGGCTTAAATTCTCTCTACTGAATTCTCACCCATCCCCTGCCCCCATCCCCATCAATTTTTAAGAAGATCTCTCTGTTTTTTCGAAACTCAGCGCCTAACCTACAACCACAGCCTTCTGTTCATGTGTCTTCCCCTTTCCCCGACTTCTTTGACGTGTATTTCGCATTTACCCTTTTATGTTCACATGTTACGTTCTCATCTACTGAATTACCTCAATGTTCAAAACTGAAAGTTTTCAATAAAGTCTGTATTCTTGAAAAACATGTTCAAATCCTTTTCAGAGTCCATCCCGATCAGCAATCTTCTTTTGTGTCCATCCTCATCGTATTCCAAAGCTTACTATAAGAACTTGATAGCATACTTTGTTCCGTGACTTCAAAAGCATTGACACGCGCTTTCATTGAAAATAGTGCATCGATGCGTTATCAATCAGTTCTTTCGCACCAAACTTCGCTGTTGCTCCTGGCAGTGCCAGGGTGCTGAGAGCACTTTTGTGTGTAAGAGTCAAAAGTTTATTGAAAATTGACAGCTTGACGGCGATGAATTTGTTTCTCCACGCCTACGTTTCTCTGCTCACACACCACTCGGCGGCATAAAAGCAAGAGCAAAATCGTATATTGTTCACTTTCAGAAGGGATCCTGATCAAGATGAAATGGATTTGTTGAAAGACGTGGTCTTTGCGCAGTTCAGTATCAAGCATCCCGAGTATTTGCCGGCACAAAATGCGTTGACCCCTGTTCATCGAGACAACGTTCCACCGTACTCCTTACTGGTGAATGAAGCAATCGAAAATGGGCCGCTAACAGGACTGACTTTCTCGGAAATCGAGCGACACATTTACACAAACTATCATTTGGGCTTTGAGAATTATTTCGTTGTGAGTCTGTTTTTTTCTTTAGATCATTTTATTTTAATTAATTGTTTTTCAGTTTTCTGGAGAAGTGCTGAAAACTATTAGAAGAGGTTTGGAAAACAAGACTTTTTTCAAGCGTTCAATGCCTGGTGGAAAACATCGCTATCGCTTTTACACTGAGAAGGATAGGGCACGTGCCGAAAAGTTTGCGGAAAAAAGAAGACTGAAGGAAGCAAAAGCCACAAAACCGGAGAAAGTGACCACTAGAAGCGCTGCAAAAAAGAAGAAAACTTCACAGAAGAAATCTTCGGCCAAAAAACAAGTTGCTTCCAGAAAACCAAGAACGACCGTGAACACAAAATCACGAAAGTCGAAGAAAGCAACTGCTAGTAAGTAGCCCAATTCTGAAATTAACGTTCTGTGTGATTCCTGCTGTTCCGATTCTTTGAAAGTACCAATTTCTGTCATGAGTTTTGTAGTTATGCAATAAACTGTTCCAATGTTGAAGTAATTGGCTTCTTTTTGTGTACTATCTCCTTCTTCCCGTCAAGGTTGACCTCCAACTTGGCAACGTGCCAATTGTCCACTCAACGCCGGCAGCTGCCCTGCCCTGCTCGCGCAAGAGATACTTGGAAACGTGCCAAGACTCCGCCCATCCACCGGGGCCACATGTCTTGGTACCGATGCAGCAGAGCGAGAGAAAAGATACGAAGACATTCAAAGACTTGTTCGGACTCATTGTCGGGCTAATGGTGTGACTACGCAAAAAAAGAGTGTGCAGATTGAAGAGAGCGGTTTCTCTACTACGTCTTCATGATCAGCCCAGCCTGGCGTGTCTGTACACCTTACCGTTGAGGTAAAGATAGCAAGGGGTCAACGAACAGAACATGGAGTGGCGAGAGACTGTGATATGATGTAACGCTCTACCATTCTATCCCTAATTCTATCCTTTTCTTATCGATCCCTAATATTCACTGTACTCAAAAAAATCATACAAAAATTTTTATTTTTCGAGGTGACACTTTTTACAAGAAGTGCTCCAAATTTGATTAAATTTTTCTCCATGTGGTCAAGCATTTTTGAGGTGGTTGAAAAACGAAAATGATCTTTGAATTGAAGGCTTTCCGGCAAAAATAAAAAATCAGTGTGGAAGAGTTGAAATTTTTCGAGAAACTGAACGAGTGTCAAAAAACATATTTCTAGTGGTTTTTGAGAGTTGCCAACTTTTGTGTACACTTCCCTGGGTACCCCAAACACCCATTAAAATTTTCCTGAACATGGCTCAAAGTTCAAATTTTTTAGATTTTTTCGATTGAAAAGTCGTTTTTGACACCCTCTAGACAGGGGGGACGGTACAGCAAACTGGTACTGTTTTTTGAAAAAGGTCAACTATACACATGTATGGACAGAGTATAGTCCCAATCTGAAATACTTTCGGCGCTAGTGCCAAGGGAAGTCCAGGTTTTACAGAGAACGCATCTTAAATAATAAACTGATGAATAAAAGAGATAAACATCATAAATTATTTTGTGCTATATGCCATGTATTCTTTTACGATAGAAAGAAATACCTTGGTCATCCAGCAGATTGTGGATTAAACAAACCCATGGAAAATATATTGAGTAAAGAAAAAAAAGTTCGAAAAATATCAAAGTACTCAAAAACATACAGTCTGTTCCAAAACTATAAGACCCCCCCCCCCTATATTTTGTGAGTCTGGAACTTTTCAGAAGAGATTGAAAAATGTGTGAGTGCAGTTATTCATCACTTGTCCTGAAACTAACGCACCCGAGTTTTTTTCTGCAGCTGTTTCAAAACTATAAGACCCCCCCCCTATTTTTGAAATTTTTTATATTTTTTTTAGGTTAAAACTGGTTTAAATTGTTGCCCGGGTTGGTTTTACAACGTTTATGTACAAATTAGCTTTAGGCAATAATTTCAACCTCGAGTTCTAGCCCTCCAAAGTTGGAAAAAAAAACGTTTTTCGCGATTTTTTGATGTTCTCGAAATTTCGAGCGGGAAAAAATCTGAATTTAGCATGACTGCAACTGGGCAGTGTCTTCACACCCGTGTACATTGAACCTGATCGAGAAAACACACTGAAGCATCGTTTATCTGACAAAATCTTCACAAATCAGAAAAAATCGGAGTTTTTTGCTCTTTTTCGTGTTATAACCAGTGATTAGAAAATTGAATGATACTAATTTTTGCAGATACGTTATGAAACACACCGGAACAATTATTTTATTTTGTCCCGGTGTCAAAAAAAATCAAAAATTTTTCAAGTTTTGGAAACTTTTTAGATTTGTCAGGAAAACGGTGTTTCCGTGTGACTTCTCAATCAAGTTCAATGTACACGGGTGTGAAAACACTGCCCAGTTGCAGTCAAGCTGAATTTAGAACTTGTCCTGCTCAAAATTTTGAGAAAATCAAAAAAATCTCAAAAAACGCCGTTTTTTCCAACTTTGGAGAGTTAGAAATGGTGGTTAGAAATATTTTCTGGATCTGATTTTAACATAAACGGGATAAAACCAACCCGGGCAACAGTGTAAACCAGTTTTACATGACAGGTGCTTTAGTCGCGGTCTGACTTTGACTCGAAACCTATCCTATCTTATAAAGCATGTTACAAAACCATATGCCTCGCTAATAACTTTTCCCAAAAAGACCCGAAAATCGAATTTTCACATTTAGCGTGCAAAAATGGAAAATTTTGTGTATTTTCAAAGAGCGCCACTCCCCGCTGGCACCGCGAAGGTCATTGCAATGGTTACACGTTGCCGGCACCACTGGAGTGGCCGAGTGGCTAATTTTGAATAGTAAAAGAAGGGTGTGGGTTCGGTTCTCGCTTTTTTGATTTTTCTTTGCATTCTTTTTTTCCAAGTTTTTTTCGGTTTTCGAACATATTAGAAGAACAGCAGCAAAGATACTCCTCGAAAAAATGAAAGCCCAAATGTGCTTATCACAAAAGACACAACAAAAGCAACTTGCTGAGGACAGGAAAGAAAGGAGCATAGCTGGTCGACTTGCCGGGGAAAGAACACACTAGGAGAATCTCACGCGGGAAACCGAAAAAACTTGGAAAAAATGAATGCAAAGAAAAATCAAAAACGCGAGAACCGAACCCACACCCTTCTCTTACTATTCAACGCAGTTAGCCACTCTGACATTCGCGGTGCCAGCGGGGAGTGGCGCTTTTTGAAAATACCCAACATTTTCCATTTTTGCACTCTAAATGTGAAAAGTTTTTTGAATGCTCAAAACTCGATTTTAGGGCCTTCTTGGGAAAAGTTATTAGCGAGGAATATGGTTTTGGAACGTGCTTCATAAGATAGAATAGGTCCCGAGTCAAAGTCAGACCGCGACTAAAGCACCTTGACATGTAACGAAAAGCATTCCCTTCTCAGAAGAAAATATTGAATTTCTTGAAAAACATCTTGAAAAAAAAACAACACGAAAACTGAAGAAATTCTGCGACGCAAATCGTTCTCACAAATTGTCAAATGATACACTTCGTTCTTTCATTTTCTTCTATTTATTTGTCAACACCGAGAAGTTTCGAGTGAGACCAAACTCGTCGAGTTATCTTGCAGATTGACCACTCTCTCTTTCTCCTTCAGTTCTCTCAATTTGTGACACCCTCACCCTGCCTTTTTTCTCTTTCTCTTTGTGTGACCTTCTATTCTCTTCCTCATTGTGACCGAGCACAATCACACACTTGTCCCAGTTGAACAGACGCAGGGTGGAGTGGAAGGCAGAGCCGCTGAGAAAGAAAAGAACATGCCAACATCACATTCACATTCATACCACATTCTAACTTTTGTGAATAGAAGAGAAACTTTGTAAAAGATTTCCTCTTAGGAACCTTCTGCCTCCCCAAAGCACCACATCATCATACCCCAACCCATCCCTCATCAGACTCATCAGCATCATCGTCATCATCCTCAACTTCAGCATTCCCGTGGTCGTCATCGACGTTCTCTCCTCCAGACACGCTCTCTCATTCTGAAACGGTCTAGGCGAAAGAATGTGCCGCCCACGGAAATGCAAGCAGCAGCAGACCCCGCCTCGCCGCCCCCGTCATCGTGTCTGCGTCGTCGTCTAGCCGTCCGTCTAGGCAAGGCAGCCAAGCTTCAGTGTGGCTGATCTTGTCTGGACGGCTAACTTTTCTCCCTTTGTTGTTTTTTTTTAATTTTATTCTTTTCACTTTCTATTCTCTCTTGTTACCCTTTGTTTCTTTATCTTTTTTCTTTTCCTTAAGACGAATTCTTCGAGAAACTCGAAAGTGGCCGGGAACAGCTTTTTTGATGGTCTCGAAAAAAATCCGAAAAATCATGGTAGAACCTTGGGAGGTCCTTTAACAAAACCACCAATCAGAACTGACAATTTATTTTTTCTCGAATTTTGGTGGTCTCGAGTAGGTGAAAACTTCAAAAAATCATTACTTTCTTCGAACACAACATCATTCTTCGCCGGGGTATTACAAGGCTCCATATGCATGTTTGAAAATTGTCTGATGCATCAGCGATTCCAGGAACACAAAAATCAAAAAGTAGCTGAACACCGTTTGATTTTGAAATTTTTTCTTTTTGGCTATAACAAAAAGTTATTTGTGCCATCAAATTCCTTGAAATTTTTGGTACTTGACAATTTTTTCTGATCTCATAACTCGTGACGCAAATGGTAGAAAAAAATTGGTGAAAAAAGGTGTCAACCTAGTTTTCATCACATTTTCTGATATATAATTTTTTAAAAACTTTTTCAAGAGAGGATATGACTTGTTCTGATTTTTTACAATAATAATAACATTTTATAAACGATTTTCAATAATCCTCCCAATTTAAAAATTGTGTTTTTGGTCTAAAATTTAATTTTCGTCAGCCACTTTTCTTATCATTTATCAGGCCAGGATGAAGAGTTATCAGTAAGTGATCAACTGAAGAAATGTTGGTCTAGGACACCTTTATAAGACTGCATTTGATTCTAGGCTCAAACTTTGAAATTTCCCAAAATCTCGATTTTTTCATAATTTTTGTCACTTACAGACTTGCGTCTCTTCTATAGTTCGTGTTTACTTTGTTTCCGTAACAATGGAAATATCTGTTGTTTTTAATCTACAAGATGAAGAAGGAATTTCTTATTCTAGGACTCCTTTCCAATTCAATGCGCAGGTTCGTTTAATAATGATGTTTTAACTATTTTAAAAGCTCATTCCAGACCACAATAAAAGATTTAAGCAAAAAAATCATATCCATTTTCAATGTTGACGAGGAAAATCAGAAAGTGTTTCACAAAGGACGTCAAATCGTGTCCTTAACATCAACACTTCAACAACTTGATGTAAAGAATGACGATGAGATTGTTGTTGTAAGTGTTTTTGGTCCATTGGTCCAATAGGAATATATTGTATTTCAAGTGATTTTTAGAAGCACAGCCTGCTACCACAATGGGAAGCATTAATCGGAGTTGTAAAGATGTTTGCACAGTCTAAGAATTCTGAGGAGAAGAAAATGCATTTCGAGCTTGCAAAACAGCATGTCAAGATTCTAATTGAATCAAAATTTTTTCTGGCGTACGCCGATCTTAATCAACGTTATATGAATATCCATAGAACTTTATTCAAGTATTATGATAGGAGACCTGAAGCAATGCAGGTAACTCGATCTAATTATGCATAAATAATGATTAACATTAAAAACTTCAGAATGCCGTGAAAGCATTCTTCGAGAAAATGCTCATCGGAAAAAACCTAAACTTTTTCTTCGACGAGAAAACAGAAGGATCTCGAGCCGGAACAATCTGCACTATCAAATATGAAGATAATATCGAGAGGTTTTATTTGAAGACGAACCATGATGCTGGACGATCAGGAAGTCGTGGGTTTTTATTAAAATATTGAATTACAATCTAATTTCCACCAACTGCATGAATTGAATTTTTCATTAAAAAAAATCTTTTAGCTTCTCGAACGGAATTGGATATTAGAGAGCTTTTCATCTATCGATTTCTTGAACAACTTGGTGTTGGTGCCACTATTCATTTCCCAACAAGTGCAATTGGATCTAAAAGCATCGTGTATATCGCCAGTCGCGAAATACCGGAATTCAAAACATTTGATGAAGTAGAACAAGCAGAGAAGGACTACATCAATTATGTGCATCCAGCTATTGAAATATTGACTATTTTCACTGTCTTGAGTATTGGAGATTGCCACTCAAAAAACGTGGGAGTAGACAACAATAGCTCTCCTTTTGTTATCGATTTCTTCCTCGATAGATTGGGAATCCGAAGCCTTGAGAGAGATCTTCGACATCACGTGAGAGGTTCAAATCAGATCAAGTAAGAATTTTTCTTGGAATTTATTAATCTTGTGAATCATTCTTCAGTAAGCTGGTCGATGAATACTCGTTCAATGACAGAGTCAAAGTTGGAGTGGATTTTTTAAAAAAGATCGAATTTGAGGAAAACATCGACAAAGCAATTCAAAATTTTACCGAAAAAGACATAAGATCGTTCGACGATGATGAATTGCATTTTCCCCTCAACAGAACTGACGATTTGAAAGAATACATTGAAGTTGTGAAAGAAAATATGAAAAAATTCTTCACTTATTGTAAATAATTTGATTCTACAAGAAAACGTGTATCTTCCTATAAATTCAATTTATTCCTAAACAATAAACTTTTGTTGAATTTTTTATCCAGAAAGACTAAATAGAACGTGTGAACTCTGGGCAGCTTCTACAAACCCAATGAATACTTTTACCTTCAGAAGAATCTAGATTTACATTTCCAACTTCTTTTTCTTTTGGTTTTGCAGGTAAAGTGTCTCTCATGAAAATACCTCTAAAATCCTTGATTCCTAACGTTTTTACTAACTCAAGAGATCAATATTTGTTAATGCTTTAAGATCTTTATGAAATTTCATTTATTACATTATATTTTTATTAGCGCAATTTTTGACCCGTGTTTGTAGTTATTCAATAAACTGTTCCGATGTTGAAGTAATTGCCTTCTTTTTTGTGTGCTAACTTTTTCTCTCCGTCAAGGTTGACCTCCAACTTGGCAACGTGCCAATTGTCCACTCATCGCCGGCTGCTGCCCTGCCTTGCCCTGCTTGCGCAAGAGATACTTGGCAACGTGCCAAGACTCCGCCCATCCACCGGGGCCACATGTCTTGGTACCGGTGCAGCAGAGCGAGAGAAAAGATACGAAGACATTCAAAGACTTGTTCGGACTCATTGTCGGGCTAATGGTGTGACTACGCAACAAAAAAGAGTGTGCAGATTGAAGAGAACGGTTTCTCTACTACGTCTTCATGATCAGCCCAGCCTGGCGTGTCTGTACACCTTACCGTTGAGGGAAAGATAGCAAGGGGTCAACGAACAGAACATGGAGTGGCGAGAGACTGTGATATGATGTAACGCTCTATCATTGATGGTGTTTGTTATGACGGAGCTTCATTGCGATTTCTATGTATATTATGACTGAAGTTCTGTCGCCACAATAGAAATTCGACAGTTGCCGAATAGTTGAAGATGTAAAAGTAACCACACAATTTGTGCCAGTCGCTTCTCCAAACAGTTTGAGTTTACATACCAGAACTGGTATTGATCAAAATTTGGGAGAGACTTTCTTCAGGCCCTCGAAAATGCTAAATGAAATGGCAAACAGCGGATGTTGCTGAATCAAGGAATGCGGCGTATTAAGAACTCGGATTTGGAGAGAGAAGCTCAACATATACAAGAATGTTTCATTCATGTCATCAACTTTCCAGTAAACCCCTCGATTTGAAATCCCACTCATTTAATCTTTTAGTTCAGTCAACAAATGGTGTTGCAGCCGTTGAACATACTTTGTTTACTCGGTTTTCTGTTAGGGTCAGAATGATAAGAGTGATAACAGCAGAAGGAAATGTGCTCTTATTATAACTGTTTGTTCAATCACATTTGCCAACATGGTCGGTGTTCATGCTGTTTTTCACGACAAAAAACCCAATCTTGAACTGATTCGGTGAGTTGTTGCCTTTGAAGCAAATTTTTCATATTTACCCTTTTCAGAAATCAGAACACAGACAAACCCCTCTGCAAAAGAGAAATTGCTCTGCTTTTCATAAAATTCGTTCTAATATTGTTGGTGATTCTGGCGTCTCTCAAACTAGGTGAATTCATAAACAGTTTTGCTTGACAAAATATTATAGTTTATTGTTCTGAAATATCATGTTGAAATGAAAACACAAATACAATTTCGATTTCACGCATTAATTTTTGGAATGGCAAAAACTGGGATGTTTGGGTCATGAAGAACACAGAAATTTGTCACCAAAGGGGGAAACTACAGTAATCCGACACAAGCTTAGTGAAGCTGAAAAATAGATAGAACGGATTTTATATTGTGAGAAGCAAAGGTTGTAAGTAGATGAAATCGGGATAGGGCAATGAAACGGGTGAAGGTGATTTAATTAACTCTGTGAATGGAGATTAGAAGTGGACGTTGGCAGTTACTTCAGGATGGGGGAAGTGCGGCACCACCGTTGTCGACAAGCTCGGTGCGTAGAACCATGACTGGGTACTTGACTTGACCTGTAAGTTATAATTGTGATGTTATAATTTTACGCCAAACATACGGTCGAGGTAAGATTCTCCTTTACTCTTCATGCTTTTGTGTAAACGGTACGCTTTGTACGACACTCTATTGTAGTAGTCATCTTTATCGTCAGCTTCATCGTAGGCTTCCGCTTCAATTCTGCTCAGCTTTGCGGTGATGGTATCCATGCGTCCATCATGCTTTGCGAACGCGTCTGGGGCTGGGAACAGCATTGAAACTAGCTTGTCAGCAACATGAAGACGCATATCAATAGTCAGGCGTGTCTTGGACTGTTCTGGATCTTCAGCTGACATCTGGGGGTGCTGCTCCTCATCGAATTCCTCCAGTTCCTCCTGAGTGAGCCCCACGAAATCAGCAAGTTTGTGTCTGGGTGGGATGTGGTAGTAGGCTGAAAAATTCGGGTTACTGTAGTTCCGGGGTTTCTTCACTCACGATCTTTTTCAAGTGCCGCAGGTTTGTGCTGCAACTTCTTCTGCATTCTGAAGATGACTCTAGCCAAGGCAGCATAGTATTCCTCTCTAGTCTGCACTTTCTCGAAGGCCTTCCTCTCTAGAAACTTGGCGTACTCTTGAAACTCCAACATTCGAGAATCGTATGGAGCATTAATGTCGGGATTCGGGACCACGGCTTGCACAATCTTTGCGGTCATACGCGCTCTAACTTCCTCGGTAAGCACAGAGAGATCCGATGGGTTGTTCGATTCCTCGGGTTGTTCCATAGTCCTGAAAAAAAGGACAGTGAACTGTGTAATATGGTTTGATAACGGGGCCAAATGGAAAGTGACAAGAATCGCGAAAACGGAGAATTGGGAGAAGATGGGAAATGGAAAACCTGTCCGTCTCGCCGGCGTCAAAAGAAACAACGAACTATGGATGAATGGGCGGAAGAAGGAAGCGGGTGGGAAAGAGAAACAACTGATAACATAACAATGTGTTCAGTGCAATCAATAGATTTTTCAAATCGCGTGATATAATTGGCAAGGCCTATAAACTTGTTGGAGAGTAGAATGACAAAACGCAGTGGCTCTTTGGAAAATGGGCGGAGTCCTAGGTTGGACTTCTGCTTCAAGACAGAAGGCTTGGCTGGGTGAGACGTGCGTAAAAAGCAGAAGTAGGGAAGACGCCGACGAATAATTATCTCTACCCCTCTGATAGAGACCGCATGTCCACATGCAAATGTGCGAGTGAGCACAAAAGAAGCTGACCGATCAGAGCCAGCGGTGTTGGCGCCTAGCGTGAGCTCGAGAGGGCGCATTGCTCATCAGCTCGGCTGGTAGCGACGGCGGCGACAGGAAGAGGGAGGCGAGAAAAGAGGCGACGACGGCGGCGGCTCGCGAAAAAGGAGCCAGGAGGAAGAAGACAAGAGCACATTGGAGGCAAGGAGCACCCTGTGCGCGCGCCCGAGCTCTTCCTCGCCTCGTCCTTTTCCTGCGACTGGGTGACTGCCTGCTGGCTGTCTGTCTGCTGGCGGCTGGCTGTTGGCTGCCAATGCCCAGTCGCCTCCTCAAACCACACGATCGATGTGACGAGATGGAGATG